>BQNB010045152.1:0-44454 GCA_026074375.1 Tanacetum coccineum
TATTAAAACTTGTCATTTTAAATTGATATATATATATAATATCTCTTTTCATTTCATTCATTTCCATCTTTATATAAAACACACCACCCTCAAACTCTCTCTCTCCCAAAATATCCGGCCACCGGCCAGCCACCGCCGGCCACCATGCCGCCGCCGCCGGAAAACTTTTCCGGCGGGCTTTTCCGGCGAAGACCAAAAAGGCTCCTCGTGACCGGATCTATCCGATCCCCACTACCACTCTCCACCACGCGCCTAAACTCACCACCAACCACTCCCACCGCCGCTACCACCACTGTCGTCAAATAGCCGGGGACAACCCCGGGTGTGTCGGGTTGTGGTTTCCAGCCGAAAGCAACAGTAAGGGTGCGGTTGGTTTTATTCTCAGCCGGGGTGTGTTTGTTCGGCTATATAAGCCCCGACGAGGGTGCGTTCGGTTTGTGTTTATCACCGACGAAGGGTGTTGGGTTGGGTGGTCAGCCGCCAAGGGTGCGGTTGGCTGTTATAAACAGCTAGGGGTGTTCGTTTGGGGTGGCAGCCACCACCGTAGGGTACGTGTGGGTGGCGGCCACCACCAAAAGGGGTGCGTTTAGTTTGTCTTATAACACCAATGGGTGTTTGTTTGTTGGGTTGGGTCGGGTTGACTGCGGGGACAGCCGGGACAGCCGGGGGGAGGGGATGTCGGGTTTGGTTCGCGGGTCAGCACCACAAAAGGGTGCGTGGGTTTTAGCAGCCAACAAGGGTGCGTTGGTTTGGGTTTCATAGCCGGGAGGGTGTTTGGGTCGGCTGAAAAACCCGAAGGGTGTGTTTGGTTTGGCTGCGGGACAGCCGGGTTGTTGGGTTTGGCTCGGGACAGCCGGGGTAAGGGTTGTCGGGTCGGGTTAAGGGTTAACAACCACTAGGGCGCGTTTGTTTGTGTTGGCTGTCGAAACAGCCGGGGTTGACGGGCTAGGCTGCGGGGACAGCCGGGGACAACCGGGAGTGAGTCGGGTTCGGGTTAAACCCGACAAGGGTGTGTTTGGTTTGATTATGACAAGAAAAGGGTTGTTTGGTTCGGCTGTCGAAAACAGCCGTAGGGTGCGTCTAATTGTGGTGACACCGAAAAGGGTGAGTTGGTTTTGCACCACAAAGTATTTAATTGTTTCATTTGATTGATCGGACAAATTAAAATGTGATGAAACATATTGAAACTTGCGCGGTCTAGTATAATATGTTATAAATATTAAAACGGGACTGATATTAATGTATAAACGATACTAGATATAGTTTAGACGAGAATTGAACTAAAAACGGACTTTGACGCCTTTTTATAACGGGTAATTTAAATCAGAAAATAGAACGTAGGATTCGGGGTTCGAGATTTTGAAAGGTCGGATTTTGGTTTACAAAATATAACAAATTATATTTTTACGGGCGTTTTGATATAAAACGGGACTTTTAACTCTCAATAACGAAGAAACTGAATCGAAATCGGAATATACACTTTAATAAGAAATAAGTTATTTTTAATATATTAAATCTGACATATCTATTAATTAAACGATTTGAGCACTTTCGAGTCCGTTTCAGCCTTCCGGCGAAACACGAAAGTTGTTCGTAATGACATTTTACTTTGCCGCGAGGCTTATCAGTTTTAAAACTTGAGATATAGCGGGTCAAAACTAAAGGTCAACGTAAAAGTCAACGGATATTTTAATTAATATTAATACATTATGAGTACGATTTTGAATGATAAAATAAAGTCGGTTAATATATTATTTCAATTAATAGTTTTAAGATCATTGTTTGGTTCTAAAAACGGAAGGTCTAAAAATAGTAACTTTCTTTAAATATTAGAGATAAGTTATATTGGACGGAAAATAGTATATATACATAAAATATACTAAGGGTTAAGGTTTAAAGACGCGCAAGTGGATTTCTCATCACATGTATATATGTATGTATACATATTTAAATATGTATGATTTGAGTTACGATGTTACTTCATCGTTGGATGAATTTTATAAGTGTTTATAATCGATCGACATAATGATAGGTCGTGGTCGAGATCGTTGCAGAATTCGTTAGTGATTTAATTTTAGGAATATTTGATCGTGGTTTGATCAAGGTGGAGTCATGCCCATGTTTTACAATTATTTGCATTTATAAGTTTGGGGTGAGAAACATGCTTGTGTTTTACTAATTGGACACTAGTGTTACATTTTTATCAGAGTTATGTGTTTGCTAAGTTGCGTGAAACCCACACAATGCCATGAATCATGAACTGTTAATTTATGGTTTGGAAGCGCGTGGTGTTATAAATAGATCTTATTTGGGAGTGACACTCCCCGTTCGGGTGGACAGCTATCACTGGGAACGATGTTATTACGAATGTCGGTTGTTGCGTTGTTACTGGTGTACTTATCACGGGCATGTTTGGCAATATTATGTTTTGTTATTCATTTTATCGAGCTTCGATGTACGAGCTTAGTTAAAATTAATTACCTTCTGTGATAGGTTGCATGGGATGCTTGTCCACAGGGAAAGTCTTGCGGTACTGGTTTATAATTTAATATTAACCTATGAATTCACCAAATTTTATGTTGACCAGTTTTAAGATGTTTTTTCTCTGGTGAATAGATGCTTGGATTATTGATGAGAATTGCGAGTCTTTAATTCAAGTTTTTCATGGTGATGCAATTATGGGACAACTATTAGTTTTGATTTATAAAAACAATCGAGTTTGTTTTACAAACGACACACTTTAGAGGGTAAGTTCTTTGTATATAAGCGTTGTGTTTTCATGAAGTAGCAACCCATTGTAGGTATTCCGCTGCGTTGTGATGATTTTTGGGGGTGTTACAGATTTGGTATCAGAGCTATGGTTATAGAGAAACTAGGTTGCCTATTTTATCCATTAGACTATAAACGTTTTCACTAAACATTGCATCACAACAAACATTTTCAAAGTGAATACACACTAACTTGCTGTACTTGATTAGGTTACTTGTTAACTTAAGTGCTTACATCGAACATACTTATATGTATATATATGCTTCACGTCTTTTGCGTATATCGCACGTTTATTTACTATAAGAGTTATTTATATAAATACCAAAGCATTTCTTAAGACATTGTGAGTTGCACAATGGTCTCAATTATACCTCAGACATTGTGAGTTATTACACAATGGTCTCATTTTACTTCTTAGACATTGTGGGTTGCACAATGGTCTCATTTATACCTCAGACATTGTAAGTTAAACAATGGTCTCTAAGAAATATTATTTGTCTGTTACATAGCTTTCATACTATATCAGTACTACACACGAAGGACGTTATATTTTGTTTAAATGGTATTTTTTATGAATCTTTAGTATACAAAGTCTTGTATGGATGGACTTGTAATATAAGGATTGATATGACAATTGATATGTAAACAAGACCGTCATAATTTTGTTTACATGGAATTTTGTAGAATCTAAGTATTACAAGTCTTGTATGGGCGGGACTTGTAATATAAGGATTGATATGATAATTGATATGTAAACAAGACCCGTCATAATTTTGTTTATATGGGATTGTGTATGAATCTAAGTATTACAAGTCTTGTATGGGCGGGACTTGTAATATGAGGATTGATATGATAATTGCTATGTTAACAAAGCCGTTACATAGTTCTGTTTACATAGAATTATGTGTGAATCTAAGTATTACAAGTCTTGTATGGGCGGGACTTGTAATAGGAGGAATTTATTGTATAACACCTCGTGTTTTAGGACAATGTATGACGTTAATAATGTCACTAATTATTTTTAGGGTTTTACGGCATTTACTCTAAACGTAAAACGTTACGTTAAATCGCGTAAACTGAAAAATGATTTACAATGTAAACGGCCATTAAACGATTAATTGTTTGCATCATGCAAGTGTTATATGATTATTATGAGATTAATTAATGACTTTGTTCATTTATTTTTTATCGGCTCCGTATAAATGCTTTGTTTCATAATTAAAATACGTTTAGGCATACAACGAAGTTCTAATACCTAACTACGCCTATACATAATACCCACGATTTACCCAATACTTCAAAAATATTCTCAAAAATTACATCTTTTATATATTATATATATGCCGAATTTATGAGGTTATGACCAAGAAATTACAACTTGTACATAATATCTAGATATTATAGAAATATCTAGATATTATAAGAAATAACTCTTACACCTTTATCCACTAGACTTCTTAACCATGTGCTAAGGTTAGAATGTAACTATGGTTAAGTTAGTGAGATATTTTTACTATAAATAAGCATGCATGCATGAGTAAAGTTGCAACCTCTTTACACTTAACATATAATTTCATTTTGTCTTCTCTCTTTTACACCCCAAAATCAGGCACATTATAGCCCCAAACCAAAATCCCTAAACTTTGATTTTGTAAGATTATACAACTTTACACAAATACTAAGGGTATTCTAAAGGTGTTTGCAAGCTTGATTCAACATTTGAAAGGATTAAGAGAAAAAGGAAAGATTAGGGGTTTTGAAACCTAATCTAGGGTTATAAGCTTGAACGATTTGTTTTGAATCTAAACCGGGGTTTGAACTTATTTCACATCTCATTACATCATTACTAAGGTTTTCATTAATCCTTTTATACTTGTAAATCTTATGAATTTTATGTGTTACATGTTATATAATACGCCATAATCACCACTAATGAACTTTCTACTATGTTACAAAATTGAGTTATTTATTTAAGATCATGTAATATTGCACTTTAGTTTATGTCATGATGGTCCTATAATCATGGAAAAGTAAAATAAAAAGTATGTTAACCTATGGATTAAGTGTAAACATGTTAGGTTAAATTAGGGTTTTAATATTGTTTCTTAAAACTTCACATGTGAAATCAATGAAAGTTAAAAGGGATAAACTTGTTACAATGAATTACCAAGGGACTAGGGATAGATCATGAACCTTATTATAAGTACCAACATAGTAAAACTAGGATAAAAGAGTTTTTATAGTAAAACACTAAACTTAAATTAATACATACAAAACAAGTGTTTTATAAAGTATAACATATATGAAATACTGTTAGGGGACTGTCAACATTTGAATTATTGGTGACAGTAGGTTTTGATATATATAATAAAAATACGCCTCATGACGATTTCCATAATGATAAGAACATCGAAAAAACCGATCTATAGGAAAAAGGGATACGTAAAAACAAATTTACGACTATAATATACTTTATTAAACTATTTTTATAATAACGTTTCTATTTCATGGCAGTAGGTTTTGAGTTTTAAACACCTAAAATTTGGAATAACTTTTGATTACGTGGATCGTACACGCAAGGAATCGTGAAGAACGGAGACTATAACGAGTAAATTACGACTTTTTCGATAATTAAAGTTTATAAAAGTAATTTTATAAACTATGAACAGTAAAAAAATCATTTCATCAGCGGACCCAACTTTATAAAATATAATACCTCTTTTTAATACAATAACGTACTCGAAAGAATCACAAAATCGGGATTAAAACGATTAAGTTATTACGATACCAAGTTTACGCTTTATGTAAAAGCCTAAACGACAAATGAGCTGTTATGATAGTAATTTTACTATTCATCGCAAGATCTTAAAAAAACTTGAATAATGTATTTATTTTGATCGCTCGTCTTACTAACAGAAGACGTGAGTAGATACGCGAGCAACGAGTCTTAAAAGACCAACATTAGGTCATTTTTACAGAAAAAGTAAATTTATAATAGTTTTCCTTTAAATATTATTTTAGACTAATGATTAGTCGTGATTATGGCTATATAGAATATTGAGTGGTTCAATGTGCAATATTATAGGGAGTTTCATAATGAGACTCTTCGGATGGCGTATCGGATGAGTTGTTGGATTTACGATTTAAAGTGTCCTAAAATCCTTCGTCGTCATGTCATGACCTCTTTAATTTGATAGACCGAACGATAGTACGATGTATACCAACTATAAGATTATTATTCAAACATTTGATAAAATTCGTGTATGAATTTTGGATATAAGTTTCCTTTTAAATGAAGGAGGATTTGAAATCCATTTTTGTTTAGGTTCTTTTCTAAGATAAATTTGGAATCGAATGTTTTGTCAACAATTATTCCTTCATGAATAGGATGACAAGGCATTTTTAGATATGGTGATTTTTAAGAAGAGTTGGTGTGATTAGGAGAGTAAGATTTGTTTGGAGTTAAAGAAATGTGAGTTTTTGTGTTCATCTTGAGACATTCTTTATTACCTATCATCAATAAGAATATTTTAGTATGTATCATTCATAATTTTCAATATCCTATAGACAAATGACTATTGTGTGCCTATATGTAACAAATGTGGAGTGTGCGGTAACTCGACCTAGAATAAACCTAAAGAGTAACCCCAAACGCTCCTTAATTTAATTTCTCATCCAAACAAGTAGAAAAATACCTATGACTCCATGCATCTCGACTTGTGTTCCATGAGGATCATTATGCATGTATGCAAAAACATTTTTAGAGTGTATTAACAATGCATAAAAACAATTTTATTGTGTTCCTAACGTGAGTAATTTTGAAAATAAAATTAGGGTTTTGCGCGAAAACAATTTTTAACAATACATACTTCAATCTTGCAAATCCTATGTCTATGGGAAGCATATTAGTTATACATTGTATTCTAGTAGTCCTAATTGCACACAAACACAAGAAATATGAAAATCCCCAATTTTGATTTTTGTGTTCATCATGAACCCTAGACACAAATTGAAATGAAAATAGATGAAATGACTTACAATTGATGATCTTTGTGGTGTTAGGATTGATTATTAATGTTGATTTTATCTTCAATTAGTGTTTTGATGGTTGATTTTAAGTTTTGGTGGTTTTTGGGTCGTGGTTTGTCAATGATGGAAGAGAGGGACTGTTTGTTTTTGTGTTTTAGGAAAATGAAGGTGACAAACATTATGCTCTCACTGGTGGCGGTCCCATATCGATATAGGGGCCGCCAGTTTTAATCTGGGGGCCACCGGAGATATGGGGGCCGCCCTCAGTTGAGGGTTTTGGACTTAAATTTTGATAGAATTTTTACAAAGAAGAGTGACATTTGAATTTGCATTTCGCGAATTAAAAATGCTCAAAGTACTTCAGACGAAGTATTTAAGTTGTCACGACACGGAGTAGAACACGGAATAGAATCAAGACAGAAGAAAAAGAAGACGATTTATGGAATGTGTTCCATCATTCCTAAACCAAGACGTAGATAGTTAAACGATTCTCGTTTAAGGGTTTTAGTAAGAATGTCGGCGATGTTGTCGACGGACGACACTTTTTCGATAGTGATATGTCCTTTCTGGATATTATCACGAAGAAAGTGGTGACAAATTTCGATGTGTTTGGTTCGAGAGTGTTGCACCGGGTTTTTGCTAGGGTCAATCATGCCTTTATTGTCACACATGATCGGGACATCGTCGAGTCGATAAGAGCTTGTTTCATCCATAGTGCTTGTTGACATGCCTTTTCGGCGCTTACGTATTCGGCTTCGGTAGTGTATATAGCAAGAGCGGTTTGTTTCTTCGAGAACCAAGATGTCAAACAACATCCCACGAACGTACAAATACCGCTAGTGCTCTTTCGGTCTACATAATCTCCCGCATGATCAGAAGATACGCTTTACCGCTTCAAGATGAGAGGTTTTGGGAGCCTCTTGGAAGCGGGCACAAAGGCAGACACTAAACATGATATCGGGCCTACTTGCCGTTAGGTATAATAAACTACCTATCATGCCTCGATACTTGGTACTATCTACCGACTCACACTCTTCGTCTTTCGTGAGTTTGGTATCGGAGGACATGGGGGTTTTCATTGGTTTAGATTCTTCTAAGCCAAATTTCTTAAGCATTTCTTTAATATATTTAGATTGATTAAAGAAGATACCATCTTCCATTTGTTTTATTTGTAATCCAAGGAAGAAGTTAAGTTCACCCATCATGCTCATCTCGAACTCGTCATGCATGATTTTGGCAAATTCATCACACATGTCTTGATAAGTCGAACCGAATATAATGTCGTCGACATATATTTGAACGATGATGAGGTTAGAACTTTTCTTCTTAGTAAAAAGAGTGTTATCTACCATTCCTATTTTATATTCATGTTTAATAAGAAAAGCTTTTAATCTATCATACCAAGCTTTGGGTGCTTGTTTAAGACCGTATAAAGCTTTCTTTAGTTTATAAACATGATCTGGTTTTTCAAAGTCAATGAATCCTAGAGGTTGTGCCACATATACCTCCTCATTGATAAAACCATTCAGGAATGCACTTTTTACATCCATTTGGAATAGCTTAAAATCTAAAGTGCAAGCATAAGCTAATAGTATCCTAATTGACTCAAGTCTAGCAACTGGGGCATAGGTTTCATCATAATCGATGCCCTCTTGTTGATTATAGCCTTGAGCAACTAACCTAGCCTTATTTCGAGAAACAATACCGTTCTCGTCTAACTTATTTCTAAACACCCACTTAGTTCCTATAATTGTCATATTCCTAGGTTGTGGAACTAACTCCCAAACGTCGTTAGCAATGAATTGATTTAATTCTTCTTGCATAGCGACTATCTAACTTTCATTTGCTAAGGCTTCATTCACATTCTTAGGTTCTATAGTTGATATAAAACAAAAGAAGTTACTTTGGTTTTGGGCTTGTGACCTAAGGGTTTTTTGGTTAAGGTTTCCTATGACATTTTCTAATGGATGGTTCCTAGATTCCTTAATATTGACCATTTCGTCAATCTTTAAAGTTTCATCCTCAATGTCATTTTCTAGGTTTTTCTTTTTGGTAACCTTAATTTCTTCTTCTTCATTTAAGTCATCATCCACCAAGGGTGATGTTTTAGAGGGTGGAGGAGTCTCATCGAATGTCACGTTGAGTGATTCTTCGATTTTCCTAGTGTGTTTATTAAGGATGTTAATAATAAGATATCACTAACAAGAGACTTTGATCAGGAGGTCGGGGAGGATTAAACAAATAAGTTGCCATTTTATTTAGTGAGAGAAAAAGGATAGATGTGTGTTTTCTAGAGAGAGAAAGACACACACCTTATGAGATACAAAATGAATCCTCACCCCTCCATGGAAGTATGGAAGGGGTATTTATAGTCCTAGTGACACATAACTATCGTAACTAGTCATTATGAGTCCCTACGTGTCACGCTATAAATGAACTAATGTAATTCCAGATATGTCACCATATTTTAAGGGTAACAATCTTCCCCCAATACGTGGACACATACGGAATTACTTACAATGTTCCTATCAAGTATAATTACAATAAAATAAAGTCTTCCAAAGCACTTCCAAAGCTGAAGATGTCTTCTGAGTTCTCCTTGTCTTGAAACTTGTACTCCAGCTTGGATCTTCATTGTCTTTACTTGTTCTGGAACCATTGTAGTATGCATGAGTTGGATTAACTTCCCCCCAATTCATGCAGCATGTCTTGAAAAGCTTTCTTCATAGACTCCTTTTTGGCAAAGTTTCTGAATCAGCTTCCCCCCAAACCAACATCCCTATCTTAAGCAGATTCTAAAACTTTGATGTAGCTTGAACAATCTTCTACTTATCATTGACGTGCACAACGGAATTTTATAGAATTCAAACCAGACCAACGACCACTACTTCTTGTCATTAGGGCTTGGTGAATATTCGTTCGGGGGTACATGCGAGAAATCAGCAACAATTCTTCTCACGTATGCAGAACACTTCATAAACCATACTTAGTAAAGTAGTATACATTACTTCCCCCTGAAAGTTGACATGGTAACATCAAAGTCAACTAAGTCCCGGATGTACACATTTTCCCCCATGATGGTTTTGAACTCTCGGAAGCATCATTGTTGTGTACGCACATATACTCGAGAAGTTCTTGTCTTTAGCACAAATCTTGAGATCCAAAAAAAGCATTACCCTATTGTCTTCAGAAACCGTAGAGGAGATGAAGCAAGAATCAAGAAAACTTGGTATAATGAAGGTCTTGTATATGAATTTCATTGAGGAACTTTGAGAATTTTGCTTAGATTGTGAAGTACCTTTGTCTTGGAATAACACAATAATATCCCGTGAGAATTGATGATTACATCTCAACCTTTAAACTCTCTGGCTAACTTACCAACCTCGAATTCTTTCAGCTATTGTTGTGATCACTTGGTGAAGTAAACCCGATATACCAAACTTGAAAATGAAGTAAAATCCTCCAAATTTGTTACTTAAGCTTGCACTGTTATTGATTGAAGAACGGTGCAAGATTAAATCTATAAGTACTCTATACCCAACCAGAAAAGTATAAGAAGTACACCACCTCTTAAAATTATCCACATCGACATCTGCGTGTGACACTGAGTACTACAACGTAACTCCTTTAAGTGATAGCTATAACCCGTGAGCACTACAATGTAACTCCTTACATCAGGAAATAACTAGATAATCCAAGTCTTAATCATAAACCGTATACATTCAAGCAAGTCATCAATCGATAGATTTTGTTTAAAAGAAAAAAGGGTAGAAAAATAAAGAAGTCTCGATGATGAAATTAAGTAGCCGCCTTCGTGAAATCCAGACTTCAATCGCAAATAAGGGATACCAAATCAACTCAGTGAAGCAACTTGTCATCGTAGACTGAATCTTAACCATTTGTCCCATTTAGTGAATCATTATTCCTGATTCGTTTGTAGTGTTATGTATCATGTTTGTTGTGATGTTGTTCGTGAATGTCGTTAAACTAGGACAAATGTTATTTTTAAATGTCGTTAATGAATAAACATCGTCTAGTTCAACTTGTCATGAAAGTGTCTTAGTCCATTAATACTTGCAATTTTAACCAGCCCCATTTAACAATAACATTCAGCCCAATCAATAGTATATATATGGCCCATGTTTGTGTAATGATCCGGTCCAACAACCATGTCATATGATTCGGTGTACCACAAAATTTATACCAGACCCAATCATTCAATACTCAGCCCACAATCACAATCAATAAAATGACCCGGCCCATCACAAACCCGAATACCCCTAAAAATTAGATATAAGACTCAGTTATACCTAATTCTTCTCACAATTACACTAACCTTAATCTCATCATATCAAACGCAGTCACACTTACTCTTCTCTCCAAAAACAATCATGCCCCATTTCTTTTTTCTTTCTCAGTACGCAGCTCACACACCTTTTGTTTCTATCCATATCTCAGCGAGAACCAAAAATAATAAACCCAATAAAGACAAATCATCCCTGTTTTGATCATATTTCTTGTACAAGACCACAAATAATAAAATCTTCAATGCTTTTCGTATATGTGGTACAGATGATGGCTTCAAGATCTTTTATAGATCTCGGGTAGGTTTGATTTTGATTGTGTTTTCTCATATCGAAACAAAGGAAAGACTATAACTGATTTGTTATAGGTTTTTTTCTTTATATTCGAAAATTAAATAAGGTAAATTACCTTTACATTAGATCTGTGATGAGATAAATTGTCGTGTGATTTGATCTGATAAAGGTCTTGACTGGTAATTATCCAACATGAAATAAAATCTGAGATCCTTTTGATTCATTTATGTTCGAGGCTTGATTATGGATATGAGATGGGATGAGATGTGTTATAGTGACGATGTGTATTTTAGGATCAGTTTGGATTTGATGATGTTGTAATGTGTTGTTGTTATTGTGACGAAGTGATTATAGTAGTGATGAAGCTGTTGGGTTGATGTTATTGTTGGAATGATATGGGTTAATGTATAAACAAGTCTGCCTTTTTCATTTTCATTTCTTTAACCTTTGACTCGGCTGAGTGACCCGTTTGACTCTGACTCGGTCAACTCGGTAACTACCGAGTTGACTTAGTCAACCTTGTCTCTAACCCTCAACTCGCTACTGAGACAAAATTTGGGCAGAGGTTCGTTTGTATTTGGCTTAGAGATTTGTCTTCATTGTACCTGTACACCAACTCGCTAAACCAAATCTGCCAACTCGCTACTCTTCAACTCGCTAAGCCAACTCGCTACTCCAACTCGCTATATCATCTTCTCAACTCGCTACCTGTCCTTTTCGTACTTTTGTCATTTTGCAACAAACTTCAGATCTGATTTTTTTCTCCGCCAACTCGCTATGAAGAACCCCATAACCAGATCTGCTTATCTTCAAAAAATGTCGTTTAAGCACAAAAAAAAAATGGAACCAGCAGTTCAGTAACATAAACAACAACATATATCAAATTTTATGGTTGATTCTTAGGAGAAGAAGAACACATAAACCACAAAAAAGAAATTGTTAAAAAACAATAAATGAACAGTAACCGAGTATGAACAGTGACCGAATATAAACAGTAATGGACAGTAACCGAGACACTGATGAACAGTAACCGGACAACAACAAACATGATACATTACACCCCTGCAGCTCTGATGCCAATTGTTAACAATAAGATATCACTAACAAGAGACTTTGATCCGGAGGTCGGGGAGGATTAAACAAATAAGTTGCCATTTTATTTAGTGAGAGAAAAAGGATAGATGTGTGTTTTCTAGAGAGAGAAAGACACACACCTTATGAGATACAAAATGAATCCTCACCCCTCCATGGAAGTATGGAGGGGGTATTTATAGTCCTAGTGACACATAACTAGTCATTATTAGTCCCTACATGTCACGCTATAAATGAACTAATGTAATTCCGGATATGTCACCATATTTTAAGGCTAACAAAGGATAATGTAGGCTTTACTATTTTGAGAGTATCCTAAAAAGACACCTTCGTATGACTTTGGGTCAAACTTGGTAAGGTAGTCTTTGGTGTTTAAAATGAAGCACTTGCTTCCAGACACTCTAAAATAATCAAGAATAGGTTTCCTACCTCTCAAGAGTTCATAATGTGTTTTTCCTAGAATGGCTCTAATTAGGATTCGGTTGAGAATGTATGTTGAAGTATCTACGGCGTTACACCAAAACTTTTGTGGTAACGATTGCTCATTCAACATAGTCCTACTCATTTCTTGAAGTGTCCTATTTTTCCTTTCGACCACGCCATTTGATTGAGGAGTGCGTAAAGCCAAGAAGTTATGTGTAATACCATTGGCATTTCAAAATTCTCCAAATTGCACCTCGTTATCAAATTCCCTATCGTGGTCGGTTCTTATTGATACTATAGTACATCCTAATTGGTTTTGAATCATCTTACTAAATATTTCGAATTGATCGAAGGCTTCAGTTTTGTCCTTAAGGAATCTAGTCCAAGTATACCTAGAGTAGTCATCTACTATGACTAAGGTGTAGCGGTTTCCTCCGTAACTCCGTATGGTGGATGGACCGAAGAGATCCATATGAAGGAGTTCTAAGCATCTAGTCATTGAGACTATATTCTTAGTCTAACTACGACGTTGAGCTTGCTTTGCTAATTTTGCAAAGCATACACAGAAGGTGTTATCAAACTTAAACTTAGGTAAGTTTACTAACTTATTTTCTTGAGGATGCTCACGATTGAATGAGACGCATATTTGCGTGACCTAATCTCATATGCCACAACATGGAATTTTCATCAATCATTGCTAGACAAATTTGGTTTTTAGGCTTATTTTCTAATTTCATCACATATAAGTCTTTCTTCTTAATACCTCTACCTATGACCTTACCATCCTTAGTGATTTCACTATCATGTTCAGAGAAAGTTACTCTACACTTATTATCACAAATTTGTCCTATACATAACAAGTAAATCTTAAGTTATCTACAAGTTCTACATTATCAATTTGAGAGAGTCAATCGAAATTCGTTAACCTATTTCCAATGATGTTAACCTAAATACCGTGAGCGAAGATTACCACAAAATAACATTACCATCCATTGTATGCCTTGTAGCTAGAAGAGCTTTCGATTACCCTCTGTGTTTGGAGCATCCCCTATCTTTATCCCACTTCATCGGGTTCTAAGCCGACTACAAGACTCATATCTATTTATAAAAGGCAACACCTCAAACATTATGTTCCCAAATACACATGGGGTCCAAAGCTGTTAGTGCTAAACATCCCTTGCATTTGATGCAATTGGTTGGGATGTGAAAATGGAAGACACATTTCCCATGGCATGTAACTTTGACGTGGGAAGTTATTCCAAGTTACGGGAAAGCCACGTGGTTGATTTTGTTGACCAATGTTTCTTTTTGGTTGTGGTGTCTTAGGACGGGGATAATTATTGATGACTCTTCTACTAATATCTCATGGGTCCAAAGCTGTTAGTGCTAAACATCCCTTGCATTTGATGCAATTGGTTGGGATGTGAAAATGGAAGACACATTTCCCATGGCATGTAACTTTAACGTTGTTTACTATTATGTGTTTTGGTCTAGGACCCAAAATAAAATTTTGAAATGACACACTTTTCTCAGATCTAGGTAGACCAACTGGTGGCGGTCCCATAATTGTTTTGGGGGCTGCCTGAACACTTTGGGGGCCGCCTATATTTATGGGACCTACATCAGAAGACGCCTTTTTCTCACTTGATGCTTGAGCTACTAGACACGTTTCGTTATTGACTTTCTCATCATCTTCTTCACCGCTATCACTCCAAGAACCTTCGACAAATGCTCTTTGGTTCTTGTCTTTCGGTGGTTTTGGACATTCTCCAATAAGATGATTCGGGTCGCCGCATCTAAAGCATTTTCTATCACTTTTACCATTTTTGTCGTCTCGGCTTTTTTCGTCTTTTTGTCGTTCCGAGGTTGTCTCACGAATCTACTTCTTCTCATGAAGAACTTCTTGAAGTCTCTTACCGCCATGGCGTATTTTTCGTCTTCACTTCCGGAAGTCGAACACTCTTCATCACTAGATTCTTTCTTAGCCTTTAAAGCAAGAGATTCCTTTCAACTTTTGCTTTGACTATTTCAGAATCTTTCTTGATGATCTTTTCGTGAACTTTGAGGTTCCCGATGAGTTCATCAAGAGATAGTGACGTTAAGTCTTCCGACTCTTCAATCGTCGTGACCTTTGCTCTCCATTTAGGATGTAGAGCCCTAAGAAACTTCCTAACATAATTCTTTCTAGAGTAACCTTCATCAAGAGCTTTTAGACTAGTAATAATAGTATTAAATCTAGCAAAAGCACTATCTATAGATTCGTCTTCGAAAATGACGAATTGTTTTTTGCCCCAATGGGGAAGAGACAGTGACTCTTGAAAGGAAAGAGTTGATCAAAATTGGATAAAGACAAGTGAATCATAGATTACCACATATCAAAAACAGTCTTTTGAAACTTTCAAACCACCATCTAAAACCTATCTTGATCAGTTGGAACGCGCTAAAGAAGTTAGGAAGACAATGTGGAGAAAAACATTTGTTAGGACAAAGCCAAACATTGCTAAAAACCTGGCCTTTCTACCCATTTCTAAATCCATTAGTAAAAGTAGACAACTTTATAACGAAATGACAAACAACTTCAATCATTTTAGAACAATTTGTCAACAAACTTGGTCTAATATACTTATAGTGCATTTCCTAACCAATGCTAAGACTATGAGTTTTGATCAAAACCCTTATTATTCGCTCTTTCAGACAAAACTATACTAGACAGTCATTGTTTTGTTCATGAACTAAAAAAGGAAATGAATGACGATTTGGAGTACGTTAAATCCCTTGAAAAAGAGGTTGACGAACTTGAATCTGAAAAGGCTGATTTTTCAAACATTTATGATCTACTTCTCGAAGAGTGTGTGTCTAAAGATGTTACATGTTCGTATTTGCATTCTCTGTCTGATTTAAATGCTAATACTGAATTACAATGCTTGTATCTTCATAAAGTCAAAGAATGTGAATGTCTTGCACAAAAGCTTTCGAAACAAACTGAATCTGTTAACAAAGAAGTTCATAATAATTTGTTAAAAAGTTTTTCTAAACTTGAAAAACACTCGATTTCTCTTGAACTTGCTTTACAACAATGTAAAGAACAAATGAAAAACAACTCAGTTTGCAAAGAAAATGGATCTAATGTATTTCGAAAAGAACGTGAACAATATCATGAAATACAAGATTTGAAAGCTCAAATGCAAGACAAGAACATAGCCATAAGTGAGTTAAAGAAACTCATCGAGAACTGCAAGGGAAAGTCTGTGGAAACCCAGTTTAATAAACCATCTGTTGTTCGACAACCAAATGCTCATCGAATTCCAAAACCATCAGTTTTAGGAAAACCGACTCCTTTTTCAAATTCTCCTGAAATGAGAAGTTTTCAAACGAAACAGTCGGTTAATAAAACTAATGTGTCGGATGGTTTGTTTAAACAAGTCACTCAACAGAATTTGCCTCAGATTAGAAAACAAGCAGTTCGAAACACCAATGTGATTGCACCTGGCCCCTCTAGGAATTGCCCAAAGCATGTGTCACATCAGTCACCAAGGGAAAAAGTAGGCTCAAATGACATGGTTCATAACTACTACCTAGAGAAAGCTAAGAAAAGTGCACAACTTCAGAAAGACAAAAGCGAAGTGAATGGAAACTAGTATGATTAATCCTGCTAGATTACCAACATGTAAATGGTTGCAAACCAAAACCTAGGAATTGGCAAGCATCAATGAGTAGTCGGGTTTCAAACAAGATGTTCACTTAGGAGAACATAGGAAAACAAAAGCCTTTCTTGAAGTTCAATGACTTGCAATGTCCTACATGCAAAAAGTGGACTTTACAGTGCAATCATGGATGAATGGTTTGAATACCTCTAAGTTTAAATCTCGTGCCTCTGCACAGATATAGGATGCAAATCTCATAAGACAACAAAGAGATATATGCCCGTAGAAAAGTCAAGTGCATCTAAGAAACCAGAAGGACAGATCTCATAGGGACATAGGTTTCAACAAAAAGACTACAATGTCCTGAGAAAACAATGAATCCTAGATCTTGTCTGTAGTGGAAACCAAGTGGTAGAATTCTAAAGACTGTTTGTCTTAGGTGGTTCCAACTGGGAGAAAGCTACTCCAACTTTGCACGGGCAAGGTTGAAAATGAAACCACCATGGTTCAAATGTAGATATCCCTCATATTCATGCATGCAAACAAACTCTGGGTTTAAGTGCAGGTACGTCATTCAATGGTCAAAAGCAACAAAGAATTGACATAACTGCAGATGCACTATACAATGAAAAGCAAGAAAATCTCAGAGTGTGGTTGCTGAAATTTCAAGATGATGTCTGATCATAACAGTTCAGACCTCGCTCCTCAAGGACAAAATGGTGTCTGCTGAAAATAACACTTCAGGCCCCGTTCCTCAATGTTCAAAAGACGTTTGATCGCAGTAGATCAAGCCTCGGTCTTCATGGAGATGACGTCTGTTCACATCAGTTCAGGCCTCGTTCTTCATCAAATGACTTCTGATCATAACCGTTCAGAACTCAGAATTCAAGACCACAGCAATGAACAGTCAAGTTTAAAGCTGGTTCTAAAATGTTGTTCCTACAGCAGAGAAGACAGATTTGTCACAACAAGGGTTAGAATTTCTCTTCAGTCCTTTACTTGAAGAATATTACAATCCAACACACGGTCTCGCTGAGGAAAACAACAATGATCAAGCACCGAATGCATCATTTCAAGAAGCTGAATTTATCAATCCTTTTTGTACACGGGTACAAGAAATTGGTGAGTCTTCCTCACACAACATGTAATACGACATGTGCATTCTTTCAACACAAAGTCATGATTACCGATGGACCAGAAGTCATCCATTAGAACAAGTTCGTGGAAATCCATCCATGCCAGTTCAAACAAGACGACAGCTTGCCACAGATCCTGAAATGTGTATGTTCGCGCTCACAGTAAGTATTGTTGAACCGAAGAACATTAAGGAGGCAATGGCTGATTCTGCATGGATTGAAGCAATGCAGGATGAACTTCATCAGTTCGACAGGGTCTAAAAGTCTGGGAATCTAGTGACAAACATTTGGCAAGATGATTTATAAAGCTAAAGTGGTTATGGTAAGAAACAAGAAGGATGAAGATCAGAACTGTAATTGTAACAAAGCACGACCTTTTGCTAAAAGGTTAAGCTCACAGAAGAGGGTATTGATGTTCGAAGGAATCATATGCTCAGTTGCTCGCTTAGAAAGCAGTTCGGATTTTTGTTGCCCACGCCACGCACACAAGTCTTTTCCAATCTATCAGATGACGTGAAAAAACAGCATTTCGTAATGGTCACTGAGAAGAGGTTTCGATGCTCAGCCGAAAAGTGTTCGTTAATCCAGATCATCAGGAAAAAGTCTTCCTTTCTAAGGAAAAGCTTTGTATGGATTAAAGCAGCTCCGAGAAGCTGGTCGATGAACTATCAAACTTCCTGATGTCCAAAAGGCTTTCTCTAAAGGTACAATGACCCAATTTATTCAGATAAAAATACGGGGGAGGATATTCTACTAGTGCAGATTTACAGTTGATGCCATAATTTTTGGATTGACAAATCCTAATATCAAACGATTTGAAAAATTAATGCACAGAAGATTGGAAAATGTCCTTATGAGGAAGATGAAATTCTTTTTTTTTTTTTCTTTTTAGGACTTCAGATCCACCAGTCTCCAAAGGGTATTTTTATCAATCAGGCCAAGTACGCTTTAGAGATTCTGAAAAAGCATAATATGGACAACTGTCACTCCATTGGTACACCATTGGCTACAAAACCCAAACTAGATGAGATATTTGCGAGGGAACCGTGTAGACAATTGCTATTATCGTAGTAAAATTGGGTCACTCATGTACTTGACATCTAGTAGACCAGACTTAGTGCAAGCAGTATGCTATTGTGCACGTTATCAAGCCTACGACCCAACTCAAAAGCACCTTAAGGAGGTTTAAGAATCTTTAAAATACCTAAAAGGGTACCATTAAATGAGACTCTGGTATCCAAAGGATTCTGGTTTTGAATAACAGCATTTTCGACGATGATCATGCTGGATGCCTTAATACTCAGAAAAGCACTTCTGGAGGGGATTAAGTTCTCTGGTGAGAAACTTGTTACTGGATGTCAAGAAACGAAAAACTGCACTGCAATGTCTTCAGCAGAGGCAGGTACGTGGCATTATCTGAAGTTGTGCTCAAGATAAGTGGTGATGACACAGCTTCAAGATTATGGCTTCAACTACAACAAAATACCGTTGTATGCGCTCTCAGTCAGGACATAGCAATATCATGCAAACCCCGTATCCAACATTCAGGACCAAAGACATACATACTCGGTATCATTTCATATAGGACAGGTTTGAAAATAGTATAATTGAATTTATTTTGTCAGAATTGAATACCAATTAGCTGACATTGGTTTAACGAAAAGCCCTTCTGAGGGAATCGGTTTAAGTCTCTTGTCAGAAGGGGATTGGTATGATATGTTTGACTCAGCGGAATGGAGGTTCTGACAAATGTGTCTAGCTTGATATCTTCATCACATCACCATGTACATATTTTTGAGAAAGCATAAATACAACTTCAAAAAGAAAATACAAACTCAGAAAAATCAGGAAATTTTTTTTTATTTTTTGTAAGAAAATTTCCAAAAGATTCTTCTCGACATGTCTTCTTGGATTCGATAACATTTACTGTGCTTGAAATGTCGTTTAACATTGACACGGGTGTTATTGGGTAAATGAAGTCTCGAGCTGAGAGTAGCGAGAGTTGCAAATTGTTTCAAAAAGGTCATTTCTAATTTTTATTAATGGCTTATGTGCATATATCAGTACATAACCCGGACTTCAATAAAAGGGAAGGTTTATAACTTATCTTCACAACGGAGGAGAAAATTAACCGTTTCTCGTCTTGGGCTGTTCTTACAAGACATTCAATGTTTTAGCTCTGAACAAGGAAGTTTGTACGCTTCAGTGCGCTTACCTTAGCGTTAGAAGAGAGACCTCTACACAATTTGGTTTTCAAAAAGTTGAACACAATTTTCAAGAATTCCATCGATGATACTTCATATTCTTTCAAATTGTTGTTCAACACTCCATCTCTCACAGTGTTTTCAAAAGATCAACAATTTCTCAAATTGGTCATATTTTTGAGGGGTGTTTTCGAAAAACAAAGGTTTTAATGTTCTTGGATACAATCAACAAACGCAATTTTTATGTATCAAAACATTAATTCAAAATGTTCCAAACCATTATGCTGACCATAGTTTCTCCCACGAATTTTCAAGACTTATTTAATCACAAGGTATTTCAAAAACTAAGTGTTTATTATTTAAAATAAGGGGAGAAAATATAATTAAAATATGATCTATTCAACTCAATGTGCTAAAGAAAAGGTTTTATGGTTCGATCTTATACCCAACATCTTAATTTCGCGACGATTCTGAAGTCATAAGGTGGTTAGGTTAGGAATCAATCCTTATGATCACAAACCAGAACGGAGGATTCTACCAAGGATAATCCAAAGTTAGAAATAGCAGTCCTTAGGTATAATTGGAGATGAATGTATATGGGAATAATGCCGACTAAGATTTAGCTAACACAGGAACAATCACAACAAAGTGTTAGTAATGACGTCCTAGTAAGCATTAAAGGCGTTGAAGAATTAAAAAGAAACGTATGGATAAAGGGTGTAAACAAAGAAGCCCTCCACACAACTTAAGGCAGTAAACGGGTTCAATACATATGCTGTCAGAATCACACGTTGATTGCTGACATTGAAAATGGATCATGGACACAGTGATTGCAATGCCAAACCCCTTCCCAGCCATCGGGTGTCTCTTCAACAGAAACTTGTCTCATTGTCACGGAGATACACACGGGTTATCTATTTGACATCTCACTCGAGATTGTGATATTGAAAAGGTGGCAATATGCTCCAGCCTCGAGTACTTAAAACCTAAATGCCATAATAGAGTTAGAGCCAAGGAGATCAATCAAATCTCTGTTAGGACACATTCAATTTTCAAACACTGGTGAATCAAAATTTTTCATCAAGTTCACAAGCTGTTATCAAGAGTCCTACGCAATATCATTTTGATATTTGCCAGAACATCCGAGTGATACTAATGTATTCACAATGAAGATGGAAATCCTGCTTGAGCCAGCATCAAATAAGCTCTTGGTAGGTGACTTGCGAGATTCTATATGAATCAAACTTGTGACAACTGGATATCGATTTGGTCCAGTAAATGAATTAACGGTTGATGAATTTTGATAAAAACATGACACTCTCGATGTGTTACAAAAACTCTTTAACGAGTGACACGTCGATTGATTTTCAAATCAATTTTCTCGTTTATCACTAACGTAAACCTGCAGGTCAAACGGTGGTAATGGCAACCTCAATCCCATTCAAATGCTCAATCTACGAAGACATACTATCTAGAAAGCTCAAGATTTAAAGACAAAGACTTCCGCTAACTCTGATTTGAAGCTTTCAAGATAATGCAAAAGTATGAGCATGTTGGTCAAAGTCATAAGATCGCAAGATGGCATAGACGATAAAGACAATGACAAAGGCTCAAAGTCAAGATCACAAAGCATGAAGGAACAAGCCTACAACAAAGAACAAAGACAAAGACCAAGAACACTCGAGCTTAAATGACAAAAGCAATCTCACTGATCTCATGAAGGAGTGTCATCAATGAACTCACTTCGGGGGAGATTGTTAGCCTCAATTTTATTGAGTCAATAAAGGAAGCTCGTTCCCGTGTTCAAGACCTCACTTCGGGGGAGATTGTTAGCCTCAATTTATTGAGTCGAACAAGGAAGTTTGGTCACTCTACGATGGAGCTTTGGTCTTTAATTAGTTAATGTTGTAATAGGATAATATCGGGAATCGGGCTCGATAGATAATCTAATATTGTATATGTTTTGGGTTTAATCCCAAGCAAAACCCGAGCCCGGGTCCTAGTTAAATATCCCGCGCGTCACTTTGCGTGTCGGTGGTTATTAAGGAACTTTTCCACTTGGAAAAGTTAGTTGTGTTCAGTTGTTCAAAATATCTAAAAATATCTATTCTGAAGTCTCTCTCATTTCTCGCTCCTCTTTCTCTCTCTAGAACAACCTTCTCTTTCTCATTTCTAGTTCCAATTTCGTGTTTGATTCTATGAAGTGAAGTGATAACGGGATCCTACAGATTAGCAATTGGTTTGGGTTAAAACGGATTAGAATTGAAGAAATGAGGTCACGGGTTTGATTAGGGCACGTTTAGGGTTTTCTTTGACTTTCTTGGTTTATATTTTGCATAATCTTGATTAGGATGATGTAATACAGATCCTTGAGACTTGTATTAAACGTATTATCAATGAAGTTTGGTCGTTGGTTTAAGGTAAAATAGGTTGAAATTGACGAAAATAAGTCGTGGCTAGGAATTAGGGTTCATATAAGGCTTTAGGGTTTTCTAGCTTTGTACATTCTCGGACTATTATTGAAGAAAGGATGGTTAATGATAGATAAAGGTTTGTAAAACTCATTTTATGGGTTTTACAAGACTCTTCGGTTCTTAATTAAGAATGAGCATGGTCTGAAATGAGGTAACGGGTCAAAATTATAATTTAAGGGTTATTTAGGGTTTTCTAGATTCGTTTCTTGGATTACTAAGGTAGAATGATGAAATGATGATGAATATGATTGATAATGTTGTAATTTATGTTATTACAACTTATTTAAGTATTGGTTTAGGTTTACAATGGATAAAAATCTAAGGGATGGTTCCTAGATTCCTTAATATTGACTACTTCATCAATCTCTAGAGTTTCATCCTCAACATTGTTTTCTAGGTTTTTCTTTTTGATTTCTCTAATAGATTCTTCTTCATCTAGGTCATCATCCACCAAGGGTGATGTCTTAGAGGGTAGAGGAGTTTCATCGAATGTCACATTGAGTGATTCTTCAATTTTCCTAGTGTGTTTATTAAGAATGATATAGGCTTTATTATTTTGGGGGTAACCTAAAAAAACACATTCGTAAGAGTTTGGGTCGAACTTGGTAAGGTAGTCTTTAGTGTTTAGAATGAAACATTTGCTTCCGAACACTCTAAAATAATCAAGAGTAGGTTTCCTACCTCTCAAGATTTCATAAGGTGTTTTTCCTAGGATGACTCTAATTAGGATTCGGTTAAGAATATATGTTGAAGTATCTACGACATTACACCAAAACTTTTGGGGTAACGATTGTTCGTTCAACATAGTTCTACTCATTTATTGAAGTGTCCTATTTTTCCTTTCAACCACACCATTTGATTGAGGAGTTCGTGGAGCCGAGAAGTTGTGAGTAATACCGTTGGCATTACAAAATTCTCCAAATTGTACTTCATTATCAAATTCTCTACCATGATCGGTTCTTATTGACACTATTGTACATCCTAGTTGATTTTGGATTTTCTTACTAAATATTTTGAATTGATCGAAAGCTTCGGTTATATCCTTAAGGAATCTAGTCCAAGTATATCTAGAGTAGTCATCTACTATGACTAAGGTGTGATGGTTTCCTCCGTAACTTCGTACGGCGGATGGACCAAAAAGATCTATGTGGAGAAGTTCTAAGAATCTAGTCGTTAAGACTAAATTCTTAGCTTTGTGACTAGTGTGAGCTTGTTTTCCAACTTTGCAAGCATCACAAAAATGTTGATCAAACTTAAGCCTAGGTAAGTTTCTAACTAATTCCTTAGAAGCTAACGATTGAATGAGACGCATATTTGCGTGACCTAATCTCCTATGCCACAAAGTGGAATTTTCATCAATCGTTGCTAGACAAATTTGATCCTTAGGCTTATTTCCTAACTTCATCACGTATAAGCCTTTCTTCCTAATACCTCTACCTATGACTTTACCATTCTTAGTGATTTCACTATCATGTTCAGAGAAAGTTACTTTACACTTATTATCACATATTTGTCCTATACTAAGCAAGTTAAATCCTAAGTTATCAACATGTTCTACATTATCTATTTTGAGAGAGTCATTAGAAATCGTACCTTTGCCAATGATGTTACCGCGAAGATTACTACCAAAAATGACATTACCTCCATTGTATGCCTTGTAAGTGGAGAAGAGCTTTCGGTTGCCCGTCATATGTTTGGAGCATCCGCTATCCTTGATCCATTCATCGGGTTCCAAGTCGACTCCAAGGCATATCTATTTATATAAGACAATAACTCAAACATTTGGTCCCCAATATCTCATGGGTCCAAAGTTGTTAGTGCCAAACATCCCTTGCATTTGATGCAATTGGTTGGGATGTGAGAATGGAAGACACATTTCCCATGGCATGTAACTTTGTCGTGGAAAGTTGTTCCAAGTTACAGGAAAGCCATGAGGTTGGTTTTGTTGACCAACATGTCTTCTTGGTTGCGGTGTTTTAGGACGAGAATAATTATTATTGACTCTTCTAGGAGGTGGAGTTTTTGATCTAAAATTTTGTTTTGAAAATCCAACTCCGGGTTTTGACAATGGTTTATAAAATTGTTTGACTTCATAGTCACTAGCTACAGGAACTTTAACTTTGTTTACAATTATATGTTTTGGTCTAGGACCCAAAATGGATTTTTGAAAAGAAACACTTTTCTCAGATATTGGTGTCTCTGGTGGCGGTCCCTTATTTACTTTGGGGGCCGCCTGAACATTTAGGGGGCCGCCCATGTTTATGGGGCCGTCCCTATTTAAGGGACCTCCATCAGAGGACGCCTTTTTCTGAGTTTTTACAAATTTTATTTCCTTTGTTCCACTAGATGATGCTTCAAATGAATTAAATCCTAAACCTAATTTATCACCGGAGGATTTTTGATTTCTTAGCATTTCATTCAAGCAGTGTGTACTCTTTTCAAATTTATTTAATCTAGTGGATTCATCTTTGAGTTTTTCATTCTCAATTTTGAGTACATGACACATTGCACATTCGAGATCAACTCCCTTGTTTTTCTCGAATATAGATAATTTATCTTTTAGTTCTCTAAGCTCATTTTCTAAGTTATTTCTAGTGGCTTTTAGTCTTTTGTTTTTAGTGATTATCTTTAGACTCATTTTACATAATTTATCATATTCATTGTCTAAAGCTATGTCATCAATTGATGAGTTTTCATCACTAAAGTAAGAGGATTCGGAACATACCTCACTTGATGCATGAGCTACAAGACATGTTTCGTCTTTGACCTTCTCATCATCTTCATCACCGCTATCGCTCCAAGAACCTCCGACAAAGGCTCTTTGGTTCTTGTCTTTCGGTGGTTTTGGACATTCTCTAATAAGATGATTCGGGTCGCCGCATCTAAAACATTTTCTATCATTTTTACTGGTCTTGTCATCACATCTTCTTTAGAACGTCTTTTTGTCATTCCGAGGTTGTCTCACGAATCTACCTCTTCTGTAAAAGAGTTTCTTGAAGTCTTTTACCGCCATGGCATACTCTTCGTCTTCACTACTGAAAGTCGAACACTCTTCATCACTAGATTCTTTCTTAGCCTTTAATGCAAGAGATTTTCTTTCAACTTTTGCTTTGACTATTTTGGAATCTTTCTTGATGATCATCTCGTGGACTTTGAGGTTTCTAATGAGCTCATCAAGAGATAGTGATGTCAAGTCTTTTAATTCTTTAATTGCCGTGACCTTTGCTCTCCATTTAGGATGTAGAGCCCTAAGAAACTTCCTTACGTAGTTCTTACTAGAATAACCTTCATTAAGAGCTTTAAGACTAGTAATAATAGTATTAAATCTAGCAAAAGCATTATCTATAGATTCGTCTTCGGAAATGACGAATTGTTTATATTGTTGGACCAAAAGGTCGATCTTATTATCTTTGACTTGACTATTACCTTGATGGGTGATTAACAAGGTTTTCCAAATTTCTTTTGCCGTATTACACATGAAAATTCGTTCATATTCTTTTCTAGGCAAAGCATTGTAAATAACCATTTTGGCTTCATTATTTTTTGCAAGCCTTCTTTTAAGATCATCCGTTTGTTTTTCAAAAGGGACAACCTCATCAAGTTTGGTTTCCGGATTTTGAATAATAGGTTGAAAATCACCATTGGTAATAACATGCCAAAGATCTAGATCTTTTGATTTAACATATGTCTCGAATCTATTTTTCCAATAAATAAAACTATCGCTTTCAAAAAGTGGTGGTCTTTGCATAGATTGCCCTTCTAGATATTTGTCGGAATCCATAGATCGATCCAAGCTTTAAAATACAATATATTTTAAAAATCTTGAGTGACCTTGCTCCTGATACCAATTGTAGAAACTAGAAGGGGGGGTTGAATAGTTTTACCGGTTAATTAGCGTTTTAAAAGTTTGCTTATGAAATAGTTTGATTCGAGATGTATGTCAATCAACCAACAATATGAATCACAACTAAACTATCTAATAATGCAAGTAATAAGTAAAGAGATAAAGAAAGAAACGATCAAACCAAGACACCGAGATTTATAGTGGTTCGGCAACGAAGCACCTCTTCGTTCCTACTCCACTCCCCGAGCACTCCACTCGAGATTTCACTATGTCAACAAGCTCCCTTTAGGCGGAGAAAACCGTTTACACGTCGCTTACTTTCTTTTCCGACACTAAGCTAGATGTCGAGTCCTAATCTTAGCTAGAACCAATCTAAGACTTCACTAAGTCTTCAAACACTCACAAGATCTACACTCTTGGATTGACACACAATCCAAATCACACCAATATACAATCTACACACTTGGATCTACACTTGATCCAATTAATACAACAACACAAAATAAATCTAATGAATGTTTGTGATCTTGAAGAAGAGAAGAGAGAAAGATCACTTGATAACAATTCGTATGTAGAAGAATACGATTGTTCTTCTCTTGCACTTGATTAGAAGGTGAAGAAGGGAGGAAGAAAGAATTAATCACTTGAAACAAAATCAAGGTATGTTAGTGATCAAGATATGTGTTTTAGAAAGAAAGGAAGAAGAGAGAAAACTAGATCTGATAGAATTTTTGGCAAGAGGAAGTCTGATTTTGAAATGGGTGGCCCAGTATTTATAGGGGACAAAAAAGTAGCCGTTGCTGGTGGCGGTCCCGGCGGCCCCTTATATATAAGGGGGTCGCCCATAGACACCGCTCCTAATTTTGTCTTTTTGTGGTGAAGGTTGTAACTGTTATAGAACCTTTCATTTTTTTTGAGGGGGGGGGGATTTGAAATTTAAATTTTAAGTTTTTAATAAAACTTTTCTTTTAACTAGAAAATATTTTGTAAATGTATTTTTAATAAAATACTTTTGTAGAGTTAAAAGTGATGATTAAAAGAAAAATATTTTCTTAATCACTAATCATTCTTAATGATTTTGTTTGTCCATACCTTAGGTGATCACTAATCTTAGAAATGAAATTTCACACTTAATAATTTGTGAACGTTTATTTTTATCGTAAACGTTTTTACATTTTGTTATTATCAAAACAATGAGAGGTCGAAAAATATAAATAACGTTTTTAGACATTATTTGTATTAACAGGCTAGACCAAATGTGTCACTCAAATAGTTTAGTTACTTATTATATCAAAACCTATTTTGTTTATCAATTCACGAAAGTGAATTTCTCGGCACAGACGATAAAGATCATAGACAAATCTTTAAAACCACATAGATCATAACGGGTCTTTCGACCTATACCGGTATGATTATATAATCTAAGTTGATAAGCAAAAATTGATAAGATAGGATATAACACGATTGAAAAATAAGCTTGAGATTAAAGAGATCATGATCATACCAAACACTTATTTATTACCATAACTTCACTGAGTAGTCATGAGAGATTTAGCCTCTCATGGCTATGTGGTTCGTAACATTGCTTGATTCAACATGAATTTCCATTATTCCAATATACTAATATGATATTCTACTTCGTTCTTGATTGTTTGATCTTGAATCTTCAAAAGGATGTGGTGTTTATGGTGTCTTGGTTATATGGGTGGAATGGATGAAGAATTTGTAATGAGATAATTGAGTAATGAAGAGAGGAAGGATTTGTGGGATGAGGGATGCTTGAAATGTGTAAAATTCGTCCTCTATTTATAGGCTAAGTCAGGGGTAAAAGTGCGACGCACAAAGTTGTAAGTGCGGCGTACTTGGTGATTAAATGCGAGGGTAATAGATGTTTATTGAGAAAGTGCAGTGCACAAGGTTGTAAGTGCGGCGTACTTAGGGTGTTAATGCAGTAGCATTTAAGTCTTCATTAATTATTCATGGTGGGAAGTGCGGCACACAAAGTAGTAAGTGCGGCGTACTTGTGGAGTTAATGCTGAATTTGACTAAGCTTTAATTACTTCTGAATTGAGGAGATGTGCGGCGCACAATTGGTAAGTGTGGCGCACATTTGCACTTTTAGATCTTGAACTTTATCTTTTCTTGTATGTTGTGTTCTTTAGCATATAAATACTCGATCTTTGTTGTGTTTATCTTCGGGATGTCTTCAAGTGAACCTGCAAGCAATTCATGCTATTAAGTATCGAAAGTTCACGAGAAATGATTAAATATATGCAAATAACGCCACCGAAAACATGTATAATTTGGGCGTTATCAAATCCCTCCACACTTAGCTGTTGCTTGCCCTCAAGCAATAAAAGCGAGAAAACAAGATCATTTATCGTGACGTGGAGAAAATTTGGATTTTATAAGTGTTTACAGGTTTAGATAACTTTTCAGGCATTGACATATAACATAGCACCTCACAGGGAAATGTGTTTGATTTAAAAATTCACTCAGCCACTCAGATAGGGTTTATATATTTTTGTGAAAACACTCAATTTGCACAGACATAATCTAGACAGCTACCATAGGCTTGTACTTGACACATAAACCTGACCGAAGGGCGGAACTTTGATGCTGATGCGAAAGCATATACTAATCTTCATGTGCCGGGACTTAAGCCTTTATTTGAACTACTATATATATATATATATATATATATATATATATATATACCACGATAATCATAACTAAGGCTTGGCACAAAACTTCTTCTTTTAACTTTAACTTCTTTACTTAGGACTTTTAGCAATTTAGCACTAAAGGGAGCACTTGCAAGAATAGGGACTTGCGGGATTCATATCATATGATTAATCAGGCTTCGGTCTAGTAAATGATGATCAAGCACAAGTTCTAGAGCTTCTAAATTACCGGCTCGCTCAAATATAATTATCAACCAATACCATTGCTCTAGAAAAGGCGACAAAACCACATATACACATCCATAACGATGGAATAGATACATATGATTGCTCACTCCTTAACTCGAACAAGCTAAAGGCATCAATTATCTTAGGCACCAAAAGTGGGTACCCGGATATTCTAGAGGCTTATAATTCTTACAATTTAGTGGACTAGGTTGTGCTAGCTATAGTGTCAATCCGGTTGGATTTGCCTTACTAAAAACATTTTTTAATTTTTGAAAGCATATATTTTTTATTTAAAAAAATTAATAGGGCAAACATGAAGGGATATGATTAATTTTTTCCTATTTGGCTCCCCTCCACACTTAAGTTGAACATTGCCCTCAATGTGATAACTGATAATAGAGATAAAATATGGAAAATTAAGGGAAAACGGTACTTCCCGAGGCATATAGATATATAGCTGCGAGAGAGCTATCCCTGAGCAGACTTCATAATTTTCCAAAATCTTTAAGCTATATTACCTGCATAAAAGGTAAACATACAAAAGCATACAAAAAGGAAAATATTTTTGTTTTTTTAGAAAAAAATAAAGGATATGACAGAAGAATGGAGGAGGGACTGCTCCACACTTAAGTGAAGCACAGGTTGCCTCCCGAGAAGCGCTTAATTTTTAAGAGAGTCATTAGCTAGACTCGAACGTGATGAGTCATTCTTTTGGAAAGAAGGGAGTGACTTCTTCCCTTGTGTCATTATAATATTCTTCTTCATGATATAGTTTTAGTCGATGTCCATTAACAATAAACGTTTTTCCATCTTTACCATATAGTTCAACATATCCGGACGGATATTGATATTTTACTACTATGGTCCTAGCCAATGAGATCTGAGTTTCGGCTGTTTAAATTTATACTTCGAATGAAAGAGCAGAACCTTGTTTCCATGTTTGAATTCTTTTCTCATTCGTAGTTTTCTATCGTGCCAGACTTTGGTTCTAGCCTTGTATAATCAAGAGTTTTCTTAGGCTTGATGTCTAAGTTCATCTAACTCGTGTAACTGGAACATTCTTTTTTCACCTACAACAATGAGATTTGGGTTGCAATTATTCAAGGCCCAGTATGCACGGTGTTCAATTTCAAATGGTAAGTGACAGTTCTTTCCATATATAAGTTTATAGGGTGTGTGGTATGTGCTTAATTACACATACCATTTTCCATTAAAAACGGACTTAAATGACTATAAACGTACCAAAAATACATTGTATTTGTATGTTTGCATTTGAATTGTGCAGGAACGGATATTAAAAAAGAAAGCCTAAAACAACCAAACCAAGCACGGGATGGAAAAGCCAAAGTCAGTCAAAGTCAAAAGTTAGCCACATGAAGAAAATACAACTTGAGGGACTAAAACTGCCAAACCTCAAGTTGTGTTACAAAAAAAAGACAAGGGCTGAAATCAAAAATTGCGGGTGAAGTATAACTTTAGGGGCCAGTTCTGCCAAACCCCTAAAAGTTGTATCATAAAAGGGGCAAAGTTTACAATGAGGTTATAAGAGATGAGGGGCCAAAGCTGCCAACCTACCCAAACTCCATTCTTCCCGCCCAAACAAAACCCAGGTACAGCTAAGGGATGTCTTCCCATACCTTCTCCCTGCAAAACACTCAACACCCTAGATAAATCATTTCAACCACTCCACTATTTCCCCCCCCCATGCTTATAATTGCCATGTTGGCAATCCCTCACCATTTCCAAGTAATTTCGATGGCTGTGATTGACTCAAAAGAAGCACAAAAGAAATTGAAGGCTGGGATTTGTTTTAGAATCACCTCACACAACAAGCACACTTGGTTTTTGCTCTCACAAAAGAAGCACAGTTGGAAGACCCAAAGAAGAAGACTTCGACTATAAATAGAGTCTTTTGTAAACTTTATTAGAGAGTTTTTTTTAGAGTTAGTTTTTAATCTTAGAATATCTTAGCTTAATTTTCAATATCACTTAGCTTATTTCAGTTCTTAAAGTCATTTACAGCTTTTACTTTCAGCTTTGTAACACTTTCAAGTTTCAATGCAAATTTGAGGTTTTAAGTCAATTTACAATTCCAAGTGTTAAGTTTCTTAATTGTGTTGTTTTGTGTTCAAAAAGCTCTCAATACAGCTTACTTATAAGCTGTTTTCATTAAGTAAAAATAAAAAGTTAAGTAGTTAAGAGAAAACCACAAAAATCACTCTCAAATACACCACAGCTTACTTTATGGATGATAAGCCAGTTCTGGATGGGCTTATGGACTCTCACTAGCTTGTTTTATACAAGCTAGAGCTTGTAGACTCTTTGTTTGACCCTGTTTTGAGCAAGGGTATTGTAAGTCTCTCTTTTTCTTATTGTTCTTATTTACTGCAGAACTGCTTATAGTGCTTATTTGTTACTTATATTTACTTATTTATGCTTTATCAGTATGTTTAGTGCTTATCTTGCTTAGTTGTTAGTTTAAAAATAGTTTGTATCACTTTCTTAGTTAGTACTGTTAGTTCATTTGATAAAACTGTTAGATATAAGTTAATACTGTTAGAATGATTTGGCTTATTTAAGTGCTTATTCTTGATTAAAGTCTGCTTATAAGTGTTTTAATTTGTCACCTGATAATCTGTTTTTAATCAGTTTGAAATAAAAATGATTTTTGAAAACTTTAAGGTCTGTTTGAATCAAGCAGTACTAACAACAAGTTAGTACTGCTAGTTCATTTTCTTGGATTTCAAAGGTAGCAGTACTAACTCAACACTAGCAGTACTAACTCCAAGTTAGTACCGTTAGTTAAAACTGTTAGTACTGTTGGTTCATTTTATTTGCTTCTTAGCTTATTGTTTCTGCTTATTTAAGATTGGTTTAGCTTTTTAGAGTAGATTAAGCCTATTTTCGTTTACTGTCTTCATTAGAACTTATTTGCCTTTTCAAAATAATTTTAAGAGTTCAACAGTTTTAGTTTTCTAGCTTATTTATCATTGTAGTCTATTCTGGTTGCTTATTCTTATGCTTAAGTGCTTATTTTGGGTAGTTAAACTTCTGTTTTAGCTCATTTGCTTATTTCTTGTGTATTGAACTAACAGTAATAACTATAAAGCTAACAGTACTACTTAAAGTAGCTAAAGTACTACTCCAAGTTAGTAATGGAGTTAATACTGTTAGTATCCGTTGTTAGTACTGTTGTGTTTCTCTTGTTTAATTTAGCTTAATTGCATGCTGAATTTGCTTATTTAGAGTTAGTTTAGCTTATTTGTCTGTCTTAAGCTTATTTGAGCTTATTTATGTTTTAGCTTTTAAAGTTTTAGTGTTTTCTCATTTCTAGCTTTTAAGCTTGTTTTAGCTTATTTTCCTTGCTTATCTTGGTGTGCTTTTGCTAATTAGGTCTAGTGCCCAAATCATAATCACATCCTTGTCATATTCAGACATCAATCATCAATCGTCGTTCGATTTTCCATCTCTAGCCTCGTTGGGACATAACGACCCGGAGTCTCTCTCTACACTGCTTCTGGTTTCATTGATCTTGTGGATTTTGATCCTTGTTGTATATTTATATTTGTTTACATTTATCTATGTATAAAGAGGGTTAAGTTCGCGCGAGTCACCTAACACCTAGTTCCTCAAATGAAATGCGTCTGTTGACATGGTAGTGCGTTGTTATCTACCCGGATGGGGGAGTTCAATCCCAATAGATCTATTCACAGCATTCGCTCTCCCTCAACCGGTCCTCCGGTCAAGAAATTAACGGTTCATGATAGGGGGACTTCATGGCAATAGAGTAACTTAGGCAAACCACGTAAACGGGAAAATTCTCACGTAAAGTACTTGTGTCCAAAGTAAAAGTAACCAACGCACTCGTAAAAGTTTAACGTACTTATATCCATAAGTCAAAAGAGTGTGATATCAATCATGTGATCAGTTGGTAATCAACGTATACGAGTTTGAAATTCAGTGAAGTAATCGAGTTTGTAAACAAGCATGTTTCTCACCCCAAAAGTAATAAGGTAAATATAAAACAAGTAAAACATGGGGCTATGAACTCACCTTGATGTTGAAGAACAATCAGTAGAAATGCAATAATAAGCAAAGCACGACGAAAATCAGAACGGCTCGACCAGAAGATACGGCTTAACTTAACGGTTATATCCCACTAGCTTAGGATGATGAATTTGGGGTTTTCCGATGGATGAGTACATCAACGCGTTACGTTGATAAATGATTGAGGTTTCAAGTGGTAAGCATTTTGGTGGTTGGTTAAATAAAATAAATCGAAAAGCAAACGCAAAGTATGTAATATATTCCGTATATATTACATATGAAAATAAACACTTACATAATTCATATGTTGAACTATATAATAAAGAAACATTTAAAAGAATAAATCGAAGTGATAATAAAGAAGGTGATAAAGTAATTAGACCAAATAATTCGACACGTTTTAGGAAAACACCACTTTAATAGTTACAATGTTCTTGCATAAAAAAAAGTCGTACGTTTTAAAGTTACAAAATAAGTAAAAGATGTTTTCTTAAAGTTTTTTCAAAAAGTTATGACTTTATTTCCTAGTCCGGGATTTATAAAAATAATATTTATAAACTAATATTTTATTTTCTTGACGGCTTTTAGTTAAAATAGTTATCTCGTTTGTAAAAGTATAGTTTTCGATCTTTCACCGGGTTATTGTGTATTTATAATTTAATAGTTTTAAAACTATATAACTTTGTCCATTTATTTTTTTTATCCTGTTTTTTTTTTTATTTTTAGGGTTTTTAATATAATAAATTTTTTTATTGAAAACTACTAAGTATAAGAATTTTTAAAAATTTCGGCATGACCTTGCCGTTTATACAACGTTTCCCTTATTCATAAATTTCAATATTTTTCCCCTCCATGTTGCAAAATGTTTGTGTTTCAATATATACCTAACAAACTAAATAGACAAAACCAAACACAACCTATTGGTTATTAAACGCAAAACCAAACACGCCCTTATGGGCTGTTAAACCCATAACCAAACACCCTTTTTTTGCCATAAAACACAGAAACAAACGCCCCATTATGGGCCGAAAACACCAGCACAAAATCCTTAGGCAGTTTACCTTACAGCCAAAGCACACATAGGTGTTTTACCAGCCTTAACGCACCCTTACTGATTTAATATCAGTTAGTCCGAACACCCCCTTATGGGTGAAAGAATAAACCTAACGCACATTTTCTTGATATCTATTTAAACCAAATGCACCTAAATCTGATCCAAAAGCGCAAAATCTGAAAACCACAAACAAAACCACCCTTATCGGCTTAATAAAACAGCAAAACAAAACGCACCCACTTGAGGGTGGTTACTGCCAAACCCAGAAACAAACACACTGGTGGTGATTACGAGAAAAAAACACATCCTAATGCGTTTTAAACCCAAATCACACACCCCTTTGATGTTTTTAATCACCCAAACTCTCCCTTGTGGTGTAAAAGAATCCAAACGCACACTGCATGTGGTCTGTGGTAGGGTGTGCGGTGGTGCAGCAGCGGGGGAGATGTGGTGCTACTGTTGGTGGCATGCGAGGCGTGATGTGGAGATACTGGTGGTGGGAGAGGCGTGGAGTGATTGATGGCAGCAGCTATGACATAGTGGGGATGGTGGTGATGAAGATGCGACTAAGTGGAAGGTGGTATTATGATGAGAATGGTGGCGGTTGGTGTGGGGTTCGCCGGAGGGTGGCCGACTTCCGGTGACGGTTTGCCTGAAAACTTATAGTGTGTGTGTGTATGTTTAAATAAAATGGGTGAAACGATAAATGGAATCATACTTATATATATATATATATATTTGATATTTTATATATATATATATATATATATAATATTATATATATTATATATTATATTATATATTATATATTAGTAAGTTTTTTTTTTAAAAGGAAAGGGTTTAATAGTTTAGGGTAAGTTTTGTACATATTCCTCCAGGGACTGAAGTTGTAATTTTTGGGGAAACTTTTGTAAACTATTGGCCGGGTCTCGTTTCGGTAAGTTAACGATTGATTTAAATTACGAAAATTGCGCCATTGTTTTCCAAATAGTTTTTCCCATAAAAATGAGTGTTACATGAGTTATTTTATAAATGTTTTATAAAGTATTTTTAAAAATCATTATTATTTATTTGGTACCATTGGGTGTCGCGGGCAAGCGTTGTCCGTAAAAACAAAACTTTATTTTGAATATTCGCGTTTTTAAATAAACTCTTTTTGAATAAAATGTAAAATAATTTATTAAATATTTTTATTTAATAAAAAGTGATAATTAAATATAAATTTAATTATTTTTGTGTCGGTACGCGTTGCGTGCGGTGTTCAAAACTTTGTGAGGCTATTTAAGTCATTTTCTGCTTGGTTTCGTGTCTCGGACAAAACTAAAAAGTTGTCCGGAATGTCATTTTACATCAAATTGCTGTAGAGTTGAGTCGTTGGAAAGCGTAATTTAGCGGGTCTTTTTGATAAAGGTTCAATTTAGAATAAATAAATCTTCTCGTTTAAGTCATAATAAGTTTGAAAATTAAATTTTTGAAATTGACGCGATAATAATAGTAATTGTTGGACTTTATTATTTAAATTCGTTTCAAAAATTCTTACAGGCTACGCATGGTTAATCGTTTTTATAGTGACCGTAAATGTTCTAAAGTCAAATAAGTCAAGTCGGAACCAAAAAGTCAAAGGGTAAAATAGTAATTTAAAAGGATGAAAATTTTGGGTTGTGACAATCCGAAGGTGAGCACCCTGTAACAGACATTCTGTATTTAGAAAGTAGTAGGTATATGACAATAATACCTTGTTTGGGGCACATTAACATATGAAATTACATATGTAATGTTAACGTTTGGTGTCATGAGCTTATTGCGTGAAAGAAAAGAAGTTGCTATACATTGCATTCGTTGCTTTGTTTCCCGAGAACTAATTATGTGTTCAAAGATTATTGCTTATTAATTATTTTAAACTCTATGAATTTCACTCAACATTGTTGTTGACATTTTAAACATGTTTTATCTCAGGTAACCAAGGATGAAGGCAACGATGGCGTGGAGGTGTCGTGCGTGGATTTGTGGAAAGACTACTTGTGTGTTCCGGTCTTTCAAAAACAATGTCTTAAGTTTGTTTATAACAATGTCCTTATAATTCGATACAAATTATCTTTATATGATGTATTAGAGGTGATTGCGATTCTTGGGGACCTTAACGCATTTTAACTCTGATTATTAATGGAATACTCATGTTTGTTAACGTCTCTTTTGGGTTCATTTTTATTGTATTGGGGAATGGTGCTTTTCTGTAACATCCAAATTGCTATTTTGTCACAATCCAATGGTTCGTCGATGGGTTTGGGAGACACAGCACGGAGTGTTACAGAGTGGTATCAAGAGCCTAAGGTTATAGAGAACTAGGTCGAGTCTTTTTGAAAACCTAAACTATAACGCTTCTACACACACGCCGAGACTCCTCGTTGCCATTGGTTACCTATAGAAAGAAAAGGTAAATTTATTGATTGTTGTGTATAGGTATATTTACGTATGTGTTATATGTATAATTGGTTAAGTATGTATGTATTTATGCATGTGTTGGATGCATAAATTATTATGTATTGGTGCATTTATGCATGTGTTGTATGCATAGAATGTCATGTGATTATATGATAACTGTTATTATATATGTTTGAAATATAATTGAGGTATATGCGAAACGAGAATGTCACGAATCGTGAAGTTTATTTGTTGCGCTTTTTGTTATTTGGATAATAAAATTTCTAATAATAATAAGAAGTGATACGCTATTAAGTAAGTATTGTATGATATTCTCTAGATTATCATGGTGAACGTAATTCCTCCCGATCATGTGGATGATGTACCCGTTGTTGAGCCGAATCAACACGATGATGTTCCTATTGTTCCTAAGCCTGTCTTAGTGGATGAAGACGAGGACTCGAAAGAAGAAGAATTTGAGGAAGAAGAAGATCCTCAAGAAGAAGAAGATGATATGGAAGTCGACATTGAGGAAGATGAGAATGAGCCTGAGTTGACATATCCTTATGAAGAGGTGGATCCTCTTAACCCTTCGCCGCCTGCTTCTGAGTCAGAACCCGATGATATGATCGAGGCTTGAGGAACCCGAATTGAGCACGAGGATGAGATGTTCCTGCTCAGTGTCATGCGGTAGTGTGATCATCTACAGCTCTTTTCTTCGTTTGAGGACAGTGATGGTTTATTGCTGTCTCTGAGGAAGGGACATTAAACTCCTCTTTTTGGGACGAATTGCTTCTCTTTTCAAGAAACCGTTGTGGTCCGAAGACGGCGTATACATGGTCACAGAGAAAGGAAAGAAAAAGGATGAGTACTATGGTAAGTTGATTTTGGATTTGGGTAATGAAGTGCGTTCTAGTGTGGAGCAAGGAACGGCTGCAATGGAAAGGCTAATTGAAAAGGTTGGTAATACTGAAGATAAGGTTGAGTGTAAGAAATTAAAGAAGGAACTTGAAGAAGCAAGGTTTAGCAACACATTCCTTCGTATGCAGAACGAACGAGTCAAGAGAGATCTTTATTGGACTAGAGTTCGAGCTCATGAGTTCTATCAAGAGATGATTCGTAGAGGATTTGTGTTTGAAGAGTCGAATGAAGCTATCAATGTTCCAATTGAAGATGAGAAGAGTCTATCATCTTTGAGGCCGCGAGGATCTCCTCGTGATTCTTTTAATAGTTGCGGACTATTAGTAGTATCTTTATTATGTATCACCTAAACTGAGTCTGTAGTTAGTAGATTGAATGCTATTGGTTGTAACGATTTGTATCATTTTATGAAACAATGCAACTATGTATTAACTCTTTGGTGATGAAAAATGAATGGATATCTTTTGACTACTACTGGATGTTGTGTGACTGTTGTGATTGATTTGTCATTGTACCATGTTATGAGTATATCATGTTATGAATGCTTATCAGATTGTTTTCTAGGAGATCTGGACCCAGCTAGGGGTAGGATGCTATTTGCACCTGTACTCGTGAGTGCATTTTTTGACTGGATTTATGAAGTGAATTCTTACTGCTTTTCATGGTTACTGAGGATCTGGTCAAAATTTTTAGATGGTTCAAGGAAAACTGAGAGTGTTTTTTGGATCAGCGAATGTGCAGAGGGAAAAAAGGTTAAGTTTGTTGCGGCAACATTGCAAGGACCTGCATTGACTTGGTGGAATGCTAAGATTGCAACTATGGGTTTGGAGACTGTAAACCAAATGCCTTGGACTGAGATGAAGCAACCTAATGGACTTGCAGGAGTTTTGCCCAATAGAAGAAAGCTTTAACGACATGGGCATGAATATAGATCTTGAAGGTCATGGAGTTAACATTGTGGACTATAATTACTCAAGGTTAATGAGTTTAGCATTGATGTGTCTGAGAATGGTTGAGCCAGAAAGAGTGAAGGTTGATGCTTACATCCGGGGATTGACTGATAACATCAAGGGTGAAGTGACATCTTCTAAGCCTACTAACCTGAACGAAGCCGTGCGTATGGCTTATAAGTAGATGGAATAGAAATCGCAACCTAGAGATGAGAGAATTTTGGAAGGAAAGAAGCAAAAGTGGGAGATCTTTCAAAGAGGAAATAGTAGTGATAAGAGCAATCATAGAGATAAACTCAGCCTCCGTCAATCTTTTGCTAGATTAACAAAAGCAAGGGATTAATGGCGAGCTTTGCGGTATTTGTGTTTACTTGAAGAACATATTTTTTTTACCGATCACTACTAATGGAAAGTGTCTTCTGAGATCATTCCTTTGTTGCGAATGTTGTTTTACTCGGCCATGCTTGGTCAGTGTACGATTAAGTTGCCACATAGTTGTGGAAAGGTTGTGCACAAGATAAGGTATGTAAGGAGAAGAATGTTGCCTCGGTGCAAATGCTTCCGCCCAATTGCTGACTTGTTTTGATTTTTTTTTTTGGGGGTTTGTGGGAGCATGTCTACTAGGATCCACTATGCCCTAAGATAGGTTAAGCATAGAGAAAGTTGGAGAAAGTTATTGCTCGAGTTCTGCTATTAAGGATGCTGAGCGAAGGGTTCTGAATTGTGGTTATGGTAGTTTTGCTCAAATATATCGCTATTGCTTTTATTTTATTCGTATTAGGGTTTCCGATAGAGTTTTGTGATACTTGATTAGTTCTGTGCATGATATCGATCTGGTCAAAATAGGAGCTAGTATGAGGGTAGAGTTAGCTGATGGAAGGGTATGTTAGTATGAACATTGTTTTGAAATGGTTGCATTTGAATTTAGTGTCCATGTTTTTGAAAATCGATCTTATGCCGATTGAGCTTGGTACGTTTGACGTCATAATCGGTATGGATTGGCTTGTCTAAGCACGATGCCATTATCGTTTGTGGCAAGAAAGTTGTTTGTATACCGTTATGGCAATACAAGATGTTGATAGTCCATAGTCGACAGGGTGTGTCTCGATTTATAGGGTCATATCTTGTATTAAAGCCCGTAAGCACGTCGAGCAAGGTTGTCATCTATTTTTGGCACACGTGACAGAAAACTACGTAAATGGTGGAACGATTGGAAACGTGCTGTAATTCAGGATTTCCTGAGGTGTTTCTAGGTCAGTTGCCAGGATCTCCCAACAGCCGGAGGCACAAGTTGTGTTTCCAATTGTCGCATAGTACGGGGGCTATGCACCTGGTGAAGTGCTCCATTATAGGATTGGCACGTCTGAGATAGAGTGTTGTCGGTACAATTGCAAGAACTGTTGGAGAAAAGGTTTATTTGTCCGAGTTCATCACCGTGGGGAGCACCTGTGTTGTTTGTGAAAAAGAAAGATGGATCTTTTAGAATGTGTATAGATTATCACGAGTTGAACAAGTTGACTATCAAGAATCGTTATCCTCTTCTAAGAATCGAAGATTTATTTGACCAACTACAAGGTTCAAGCGTGTATTCTAAGATCGATCTGCGATCAAGATATCACCAGTTACGTATTAAAGAAGAAGACATTCCAATTACTGCATTTAGAACTCGGTATGGTCACTTTGAGTTCCAAGTAATGCTGTTTGTCTTGACTAATGCGCCTGCTGTGTTTATGGACTTGATGAACCGTGTATGCAAGCCATGTATTGATAAGTTCGTCATAGTGTTCATCGATGATATTTTGGTTTATTCCAAGGATGAAGAAGAGCATGAGAAGCATTTGAAGATTATTTTGGAGATGATTAAGAAAGAGAGATTGTACGCCAAGGTTTCAAAGTGTGATTTTTGGCTAGATTCAATACAATTTCTTGGTCATGTGATTGATCGTAGTGGTGTTTATGTTGATCCTACCAAGATCAAAGCCATTAAGAGTTAGGCTGCACCGACGACGCCAACGGAAGTAAGGCAATTTCTTGGATTGGCTGATTACTATAGGAGGTCCATTGAAGGTTTTTCTTTGATTTCTAAGTAACGGGGTAGGTTTGAAACAAGAACACCGTCTTTGGTTGTATATCCTAATAGGAGCGAGCCTAGGTAGGTGTTCAAACTAAGCAACGCATTCCTAGCTTTAAGAACTTATGATTATGATGATGAAGATGTTGCAAAAAGTTCTACAGTTAAAATTTTGTTCTTTAAAATCAAGTTACAAGGTCCTAATAAGTTGTTGCTTTGAGTCGTGATTCATCTTGAATTACGACTATGAAAATAAGTTGATCTATGGTTGAGTTGAAATGAGTACACACATTTAAATCATATATCCATGTTGGGAGTTAAAAGTTCACAAGTCATAAGTATGAGTGCTTAACATTTAGACTTATATTGACAAATGATCTTGTTTAATTGCTTGGTTTGGAACTAGTGAAAAATCGAGGACGATGAATTTATCCGTCAGGACATCCGTAGATTATTCTATGGGCGCTTCTCATTCTATGATCCCAATGTTGATAAAATAAAGGAAGTCAAACAGGTAGTTAAGAAAAGAAAAAGGAAGGAAAATCCAAAAATATTAGGGATAGTAGTGTACATATAAAAAATGGTGAAAACGGGACTTGTCGAAGCTATTGATTCTTTAGTTCCCCTTGACGAACACTTAGCTACTTTTCGAGGTTATTAGTCGAGGGGGATTAAGATTCTTGGTTTCTTGAGTGTTTACTTCATAACATTGCGTGAGGACACGGCAATACCTTAGTATGGGGGATTTTGGTATGTGCTTAATTACACATACCATTTTCCATTAAAAACGGACTTAAAAGACTAAAAACGTACCAAAGATACATTGTATTTGTATGTTTTGCATTTGAATTGTGCAGGAACGGATATTCAAAAAGAAAGCCAAAAACGACCAAAGCCGAGCACGGAATGGAAAAGACAAAGTCAAAATAAAGTCAAAAGTCAACCAATTGCAGAAAATACAACTTGAGGGACTAAAACTGCCAAACCTCAAGTTGTATTACGAGAGTTAAAAGACAAGGGTTGAAATTGCAAACCGGGCAAAGTTTTGTAATGAAGTTATAAGAAGTGAGGGGCCAAAGCTGCCAACCTACCCAAACTTCCATCTTTTCTCGCCCAACAAAACCCAGGTACAACTTGGGGATGTCATCCCATACTTCTACCCTGCAAACCACTCAACACCCTAGATAAATCATTTCAACCACTCTGTTATCAACCCCCCAGCTGTATAAGTGCCATGTTGGCAATCCTTCACCATTCCCAAGTGTTTTCAATGGCTATGATTGACTCCAAAGAAGCACAAGAGAAATTGAAGGCTGAGATTTGTTTTAGAATCACCTCACACAACAACCACACTTGGTTTTTTGTGTCTCCAAAGAAACACAGAAGAAAGAAGAGAAGAGAGTCCAAGAAGCCAAGACCTTAATTCGTTTTTAGTATAATAGGGCCCCATTGTAACCCAAGTTATTAGTTTAGTTTTTTTTTTGATTTTAATTCTTAGAATATCTTTAGCTTATTTTCAGTTTGTTTTAAGTCATTTACAGCTTCTACTTTTAGCTTTGTAACACTTTCAAGTTTTAATGCAAATTTGAGGTTTTAAGTCAATTTACAATTCCAAGTGTTAAGTTTCTTAATTGTGTTGTTTTGTGTTCAAAAAACTCTCAATACAGCTTGTTTATAAACTGCTTTAATTAAGTAAACCAAAAAAAGTAAGTAGTTAAGAGAAAATTGCAAAAATCACTCTCAAATACACCCACAGCTTATTTTATGGATGATAAGCCAGTTTGGATGGCTTATACACTACAACTTGTTTTATACAAGCTAGAGCTTGTAGATTCTTGGTTTAGCCCTGTTTTGAGCAAGGGTGTTGTAAGTCTCTCTTTTTCTTACTTTTCTTATTTGCTATAGAACTGCTTATTAGTGCCTATTTGTTACTTATGTTTACTTATTTGTGTTTTATCAGAATGTTTAGTGCTTATCTTACTTAGTTGTTAGTTTAAAAGTGATTAGTGCAACTTTCTTAGTTAGTACTGTTAGTTCATTTAATAAAACTGTTAGTTTTGAGTTAATACTGTTAATAATTTAGCTTTATTTAAGTTTTTATCACTGATTGGAATATGTTCATAAGTACCTTATGTTGTCATTTGATAATCTGTTTTTAACAAATTAGAATCCAATAAGCTTGAATAAAATGACTTTTGAAAACTTTAAGAGGTTTTTAGAACTAGCGGTACTAACTTTTAACTAGCGGTACTAACTTTTAAAGCTAGCGGTACTAACTCCAGGTTAGTACCGGTAGTTCACCAATTTTTGATCTCACTTTTAGGATAGTTAGATTAGGTTTTAGGTTATGATTTTTTGAACATAAGCTCATTGGAGGGTGAACTAAATCTGTTTGAGGTTTGTTTAAAGTTTTGAGCTTATTTCAGTAGCTTATTTTAGGTCTAAAAGTGCTTATTTTCATTAAAATCCAAAAAATAGTAGTGTAGTGATTTGTGCTTATTGTGCTTATTTTAGTGGCTTACCTAAAAAAGTGAATAGGTGGGCTTAATAAGGACTCATTAATGAGCTTATTTCCAAAAGCCCACTTTTCAGTTTGGCTTATTGGTGATTTTAGCTTATTTTGAATTTGGCTTATTTAAGAAAAAGTTAGAGTTTACTACTTTTTGATGCAAATTGAGTTAAGTTAAGTTGTGTTTGGTTGAAAAAGCTTTTTGGAATCAGATTAAGCAACATATAAGCTTTCCAAAACATCTCTCCTTTTTGAATTTGAGCTTATTTTGAGTTTGTAGTGTCCAAAATACCAAAAACAAAATTTTTGGCTTATTTCCAAAACTTTCTGCAATCAGCAGCTAAATTGGCTTTTTGGAGCTTATAGAGTGCTTATTTTCGCAAAGTGTCTTTATTAAAGTTGCTTAAAAATATGTTGTGAACAACTTTCGTGTTTTGCGTTTTGGCTAAAAACGACTTTTTAAAATCAGCCCTTTTTGGGGACTTGGATTGAAATCGGGCAGCAGGTCTAGGGTAGGGGATGTAAAATTTCAGTTTGCTGTTTTGACAAAACACCCCCCTCGTCAGTCCCCTGTTTACCCCAGTTAGTGTTTAGTTAGTTTATTCAATTAAATTAGAATTAGGTTTAAATTTAATTAGTTTAATTAGTCTTTAACCATTAGATAAAATTTGGGGCTTTTAATTTTGTTAAATTTCTGCACTTTTTCTCCACTTAGCGTAAATTTTATAAAAATTTTGGGTTAATATTTTTAGCTCTAGGATTATTTTTATAGTTTTTAATCATTTAAATCTTAGAAAATTCATAACTTTTAATCTATAAACCCAAAAATAGTGATTCTTTTTTTTCTAAAATTTTCTTTTTTTAAATATAGTATTTATTAAAATTAAGTTTGTTCATTTAGGTGAAATTTTTGCAATAGTTTAGTTTTTAAGCCGTTTTATTTAAATCCCGTAATGTGCGATTTTGTGTTAGATTGCTTTCTAGGCTCCCGTAATTGTAGGATTTAATTGTGTTGCCTTTATTTGGTAGTTTTTAGAATAAATCCCCCTTAATTGAACCATTCTCGACTCGAATCCAAACCCTTTTCCATTCAAACATCGATCATCAATTCGTCATTCGATTTTCCATTCACGCCTCGTTGGGACTTAACGACCCGGGAATCATACTTCCGGATATATATATATATTTTAATTTGTGAACATTTGACCAATCCTTGGTTAAAGGTAATTGGTTGAGTGTTTGCTTGTATTGTTATTTAGTTTAACTTATCTCAACAGCTTTCTAAAAAAAACCAAACCCCCTAATCTTTTTTATATAAATCTAAATTTAATACACATAAATTAGGTCAAGAAAACA
>BQNB010045153.1:0-40598 GCA_026074375.1 Tanacetum coccineum
TTTCATCGGCAGTCATTGCTATGAATTTATCGAATTTAGAAAAGATTTCTTCTTCGAGGAGGGTTCCTTCGATAGAATGGATGATTTTGCTTCATTCATCAAGAAGAGCATCGAAATCTTCTTCTAATATTTCATCGATAACATCGATACTAAAACATGTATCATCGTTTGAGTAAGAGTGTTTCATTGCAGAGTCGATATTAAAGATCATTCGTTCAGTTCCAACTCCAAGATTGAGTTGTTTCTCTTTAACTCGAATAACTGCATCAGCAATGTGAAGAAAGGGTCGTCCCAAGATGAGAGGAACTTTGCTATCTTCTTCCATTTCTAGAATAACGAAATCAGAAGGAAAGGTGAATTTACCAACTTCAACGAGCATATTTTTAGCTATTCCAACAGGGTATTGGAATGATCTATCAGTAAATGTTACGCTTATTTTAGTAGGTTTAAGAGTTTCGAGAGATAGTTTTGCATATAAGGAATATGGCATAAGGTTAATGCTAGCACTAAGATCGGCTAAAGCATTGCAGGAGAAAGTTTTAAAATTGCATAGAATAAGGAAACTTCCAGGGTCTCTGAGTTTTGGTGGAACTGTATTTTGAATCATTGCGGAACTTTCATCGCTTAGGAAAGCGGCATAAATTTGTTTAATTTTGTGTTTGTTGCTTATGAGTTCTTTTAGGAATTTTCCATAGTTAGGCATTTCGGCTAAGACGTCGACAAGAGGTACGTTGATTCGGATAGCTCGAATCATGTCAAGGAATTTTCCGTATTAGGCCTCCATTTTTTCTTTTCTAAGGCGTTGAGGATATGAGATTTTTGGTTTGTATGGTTTTGGTAACAGTGTTTCTTTGACTGGTTTCGAAAGTTGAGTTATTGGTTGTGGTGTAGGTTCATCGTCTTCATCATCACTATCGAATTTGATAGGGTTTTCAGAATTGTTTTGTTGATCATTCGGGTTATCTGGTGGATCATAGGATTTACCACTTCTTGTGAATATGGCATTTACATGCTCATTACAAAGTTGCGGTGGTTGGTAAGCTTTAGAATTGCTACCTCGTAGGTTTGGTTGAGTGTTACTAGGAAGAGATCCAGAAGGTCGACCAGATTGCTTGTCAACGAGTCTATCAAACTTAGTTTCAAGGTTTTGGATTGAAGCTTGATGATTTTCGGCTACTGTTTCGAGTTGAGTTTTTAGGTCCATGAATGTTTCTTTAACAAAAGCGTTCATTTGTACAAAAAGTGGATTTGGTCACACATGGGCAAAATGGAACGACCACACATTCACATATTTATGTGACCAAAGGTACTAAAAAAGACACCATTTACTAATGAGACACACATGAACATTTTTATCGTGTGACCATTAGAACTGTATTGCCACACATTTGAACATCATGTGGCTAAAAGTAACTAGTAATATTGTTTGGTCACATATGAATTTCGAACGTGTGACTAATACAAGTAAGCTTGAAGCATTGGTCACGATATACATATAAATAGTGACAAATATTTGTCCTACTTGAAACTAATGTGACTAAATAGCCACATATGGTCCACACTAAGCGTTTGGTCTACATATTATTTTTGTGTAGCCAAATTTTGTTAACATTTATGGTCAAGTACTTAATATGTGTGTCTAAAGTTTAGTTTGTTTTAGCTTTGCTCCAAAGCTATAGCTTATTGGATATGGTCACACTTATTAACACTTTTGGTCACTTTATGCTTAGTTGTATGTGACTAAATACCCAAAACAAACATGCTTTGTGTGACTAAATATTACAAAAGGCCACACAAACATAAAATTCATGTGGCCATTGGATGATCAATAGTCATACAAAATACACATTTCTTCAATTTAAACACCATATGGTCACACTTATTAACACTTTTGGTCACTTTATGCTTAGTTGTATGTGACTAAATACCCAAAACAAACATGCTTTGTGTGGCTAAATATTACAAAAGGTCACACAAACTTCAAATTCATGTGGCCATTGGATGATCAATAGTCACACAAAATACACATTTCTTCAATTTAAACACCATATGGTCACACTTATTAACACTTTTGGTCACTTTATGCTTAGTTGTATGTGACTAAATACCCAAAACAAACATGCTTTGTGTGGCTAAATATTACAAAAGGTCACACAAACATCAAATTCATGTGGCCATTTGATGATCAATAGTCACACAAAATAGACATTTCGTCACTTTAAACACTATATGGTCACACTTATTAACACTTTTGGTCACTTTATGCTTAGTTGTATGTGACTAAATACCCAAAAAAAACCAATATATTCATAACAAGAAAATAAAAAAAGGATGTTACACCCCAGCAAGAATCAAACCCGCGACCTCCCTTACAGAAGTCAAGCAGGTTACCATCTTGCCAGAGCAACCTATTCATTAATGTAATGCATTTCCGTTTTAATATAGAAGTTTAAGCTTCATTGTTTTTGGCTAGTAGCTTAAAAATGCTTATAAAAAAGGATGTTACACTCCAGCAAGAATCGAACCGGCGACCTCCCTTACGGAAGTCAAGCGGTTTACCATCTTGCCAGAGTAACCTATTCTTTAATGTTATGCATTCCTGTTTAATATAGAAGTTTAAAAGTACATGATTTTCACCATTACATAAGTCACCATAAAGTTTGATTGCTAAACAAAACACAAACAAAAACTAACATCTAAAACATGTTATAACATGATCAGCTTCCACATGACACCTTTCTTTTCCCCTTTGCCTTATCTGCAAAAGTTTTTGATTTCTTGGCTCATATTTTCTTTTCAATTTCATCCCATGTAGTAACACTTGCTAGTCCCAGCACACATCTTGTGACTGGTACATGGCTATACATGTTTGGATTGTGTTTCTTGCAAACTGGTACATATTTACCTTTAGACATTGCAGAGTTAGAGTCATCAATGCAATCCTTGTCTGTGTTTCCCTTGTCTGTGGTTTCCATGTTTGTGCTTTCATTGTCTGTGCTTGGAAAGTAGTTCCATTCTAGATATTCCTCAATTGTGTCACATCCATAAGCATCTAGCAATCCTTGTGTTAATGGCCTATAAAATACTGGAACACTTGCTTTTTTTGCTGCCCATCTCCTATCATCTGAGCTGTTTGAGCTAATGTCAATTATTTCTGCAAAAACAATTAAGTATAAGCAGATAATATCCTAACCAAAACACACATTTGTCAATAAAAATAAGCAGATAACACAATATAGAAGATAACATCATTACTTCATTAACCAAATACAAACCATTCTAACATAATAAATTCAGTTACAAGCATATTGTTTTATAGTAGATTAACATCTACTACCATTACATAAGGACCAAAAAACATAACATCATAAAGTAGATTAACATCACTATCCACTTTTAAGCTTCCTCTTCTCTATTTTCTCTTCAACAAAAGTCAGCAAAAGTCATTGTATCTTCACTCCAAAGGTCTTGCCTTTAATAGTATCCCCGGTTTTAGCATTTGCAAGCCCAAGTACACAATTTGTTATTGGTACAGGGCTTTTGACAATGAGTATTTTAGTTGATGCTTGTAGCTTAGCCTTAGACCCACATGCGTCTACTTTAGCCTTAGAAGATGCCTCAGATGCTTGTGCTTTAGCCAATATACATGCTTTAGCCTTTTCAATGTCTTTCCAAAAAGGTTTTACATCACTCTCATTACATCCTAATTTTGAACCCCAAAACCTGCCATTGTCCTTGTACTTATCTGACAAATAGTGGTACCATTTGAGCAAACTCTTAGGTGGTTCTGGAGAGTCATAATATATCTCCTTGGAAGTGCTAATTTGAGAATTGCTATATGAGTCTAAGTTGTTGTTGTCTGAGCTACTATCTAAATTCACAACAATGTTTTCTGCAAGTTAACAACAAAGTATGAGCTATGCATACTTAAGGAAGTCTTTTCAATTAAAGCTCTGACCTAAGTTGACACAAAATGGTAATGTGGGGATATGGCCTGAGGAATGGGTTTAGATACCTATCCTAAGTATCCTTAGCAATATCAAAATCAGTTATTTGGTTTTAACAATGAATTCCCAAACACTCCTTCATAATGTGGCTAATGCATATGTGTCAAAAGAAACAATTTTTAATCCAAACACCCTAAGGCTGCATATATGTGTTTTAAGGAACATAATGGGAATTCGACAAAGGTTATCATTCTAAGGAAACATTAGCAGATAACCAACACCACACCAACACATATGAGCATTAACTGAAAAAAACATGATAATGGACACACGTTAGCCGAGAAGCTAAAATATGAGCAAAAAAAAAGAAGAAAAAAAGAAGATAATTAAAGTTACCATACTGTTTTGCCATGATTTTGGAATATTAGGGTTTATGAAAAAGTGTTAGGGATTACTGTAGCTGAACGATTTTGGTAGGTGAAATGAATTAATGTGTGTTATGAATGGGTGGAAGAGTTTAAGGGGGTAGAGGGATAGTTAGGCGGTGGTGGGTGGAATGAATTAATGTGTGTTATCATTAATTAATGTATCAGTTCAGTTCTTAGCTTAGCCGTTTTAACTTACCTTAGCAGTATTAGGTTTAACCTAGCAGTATGAACTAGTTTAACCAGTTCTAAACATCATAACTGTCATTCAGATTATCCAGCAAAACTTTCATACAATACTTATCATAACCTTAATTCAAAGACAGAAATTAAACATTATTAAGACTAAACAACACCTGAACTTTAATAAACATCATAACTTTCATTAATTAGGATTATCCAGCAAAACTTCCATACATCTTTCATACTTATCATAACTTAATTTCACAGACACAAACTGAACCTATTAACCACTAAACAACCCATAAACTACATGCCTGGCAGCACTAACTATTGCCTGGCAGTACTAAATGAGTTCAGCAGTACACACATATAAACCAAACAGGATGTAAAAAATTAATAGATAAAATGAAATCATTCACAAGAGTATTTGCATGACAACTTGAGCATGACATGGTTCACTTGGATTATTTCGGAATCATAACTACCCCACAGTCCTTTCGATAGTAGTCATCTCGTGATTCATTAGCCAAGTCACGTTGATCTACAAGAGGCAATACGTTATCATTGCGATGGTGAATGACGGTACTAAATTCCTCATCGACTTCGTTATAAATATCTTTGTAATTCTTGGGAGGTTGTCTTAAAGACAATGACAATTTTTTATCTACCGGGTCTTTCACATAAAACACTTGTAGTGCTTGTGAGGCTAATACGAACGGATCAACCTTGTGGCCTAAATTATTCAGGTCGACCAATGTATACCCAAGTTTATCGCGTTTCACACCACCAGATTTGTGATTAACCCAATCACATTTGAAAAGAGGAATTTTCCTGAAACGGTAATCTAGTACCCATATCTCTTGTAAAACACCATAATAGTATGCTTGTCTTGTGGTTGCAACTTCTTTAGATATGTGCAGATCGATTGCCTCAACACTAACCCCACTGTTCTGGTAAACTTTGCCATCATGACATTTCGTACGAAAGGTATACCCATTGATGTTATATGCATCGTATTTCACTACGGTGGCGCGTGGTCCATATGATATCCACCTTACAGTTTCTGATACACTTTCTTTGTCGATCGCTAACTCTCTCTCCACCTGAATTTCATTACACGTATATATTAGCTTCAAATTTAAGGAACAACAAACAAACAATTATAAATAACATACGATTAATTACCTCTTTGCGTAACCACTTAGCAAAAGATTTACTGTGCTCATTCTCCAGAAATGCTATTTGTTTACCCGGGTTTTCTGTTTTCAAAACTTGCTTGTGTCTCCTGAAACAATGTCTTTGATTATTATATTTGATAGAACATTTTAAGTAACGAAATAGACATGTGTTAGTAATACTTACTCGATATACGGTACAATTTCATCTGTATTCTGTATTACATACAAATGTGCTTTCTGAAAGAGTTTCGCAGAAACTTCACTTGATTTGCCGGCCGACAATGGCTTTCCTTCCTCATTTTCATAAGTTTCATGTTTATTAGGTGGGATACCAATAGTTTCTATAGATTTATGATATTCACTAAAAAACTCTATTGTTTCTTCCGTAATAGTTTCCTCAGCAATGCATCCCTCTGGTTTATTTCTATTTCGCATGTGTCCTTTAATTACCTTCATACATATTTCGAAGGGATACATCCACCGAAAGCATATGGGACCACATAATTTTACCTCCCTAGTTAGGTGCATAGTCAAATGTATCATAATATCAAAAAAATGAAACAGGACAAGAACAAACTACGAGTAGGCACAGTGTCACACCAATTCACTTCATCTTAACTGAGATCTACAATATGATTTCTTTGCTACATATCGTTTAATAAGACAAAACGCAAAACCATATAACTAGCATAACGAGAGGGTAGGTGCATGATTGGAGACTTATTGGCACTGGGCAAAAACTCTTGAAATAGCATGTGATAGTCATGCGATTTAAGGCCAATGAGCTTCCTATCCTTTAGGTTAGACCAACTATAGAAATTGTTGAACAATAGCCTTATTTGTACGCTTAATTTTGTGTAACGATGTCACACAGATGTCCCATTTTAGCATTCGTTAATGTGTAACCTGCTGGAGGTAGTGTTGTTTTGTCTTCATCTTGCATAGCAAACAACTCTGGTTTTACCCCCAACTCAGCCAGATCCAATCGAGCATTCAATCCATCTTTTGTCTTTCCCGAAACATGTAGCAGAGTTCCGACTATACTCTCAGCAACATTCTTTTCTACATGCATAAAATCAATACAATGTGGAACAGGATTATGCCTCTAATACTTAAGTTTTCGATACCAAATGTTGAATTTCTTCCAATACACACCGTTTTGTCCGTTTACTTGGCTTGAACTACCCTCTTCTTCTGTTGTGTTTCTTTTCTGCTTTTGAATCTTACCACCTCTGCCTCTCGTATCTTCTTGGTTTTCTGATGCATTATTGTTTGTTCGTTTTCCTTTTCCCCACTTATTTTCAATATGTTTTACCTCGTTGTATATTTGTTCCCCAGTTATTGGAATTGGAGCCTGGAGAAATTCTTGTTGTCCATTAAATGCCTTCTTTTGCTTTCTGAACGGATGGTTATATGGTAGATATCGTCTGTGACCAACATAACTTTGCTTGGATAAGGCAGAAAGTCTAACACAGTTTGTATCTTTCCCACATACTACACAACCTTTGAATCCACTGTACGGGCAGCCACATAATGTACCAAGTGCAGGGTAATCATTTATTGTCCATAACACAACGGTACGTAGATTAAAGTTATCTTTTGTGGAAGCATCATACGTATCAACCCTTATCTCGAATAAGGTATGTAGATCATCAACCAACGGTTCTAAAAAAACATCGATATCATTTCTCGGGTATCCCGATATTAATACCGAAAGGTTGATAAACTTTCTTTTCATACACAACCATGGAGAAGGTTGTATATGACGGTTAAAATTGCCCATACACATGATGCCTGTTCCCGTGTTGACGTTCAACCCCATTCACCGATATTCCTAGCCGTAGATTTCTTGTATCTTCAGCGATTTCGGGGAATTTCTCATCTATGGTACGCCATGCCTGTGAATCTGTGGGGTGACGTAACACACCATCTGTTATCCTCCGTGTCGCGTGCCATCTTAAATCTTCTGAAATACTTTCTATCTTAAATAGTCGTTGCAGTCTTGGTATGATTGGAAAGTACCACATTACCTTTGCTGGAATGTTTTAGGACACTTTCTTTGTCTTATTATCCACCTTCCATCTTGATGTCCCATAAGTTCGACATGAAGTCAGATCCTTGTCATTCTTCTAGTAAAGAAGGCAGTTGTTGATACATACATGTATCTTTTTGTATCCTGATCCCATCAATCTCATAACTTTTTTAGCTTGATTATTTTTTCCACAATTTCGTTACCAGCAGATAGCATCTTTTTTATCAAGTCTAGTAATTCAGTGAAGAACTTATCAGAAGCTCCGTATTTACCCTTCAAGTTGAGTAGTTTAACCATTGCAGACAACTTTGTGAAAGTCAGACATCTTCGGTAAAGAGCTACTCTGCGTCTAAATAATAGTTCATGAAACTTGACAAGGTCCATCACATCAAAATTATCTTTTTCTGTAAGCATTAACCATTCTACTATTCTGGGCCATCGTTTGATATATAAGCAAAATCCATGTCGTCAACAACTCTGTTGTGAGCATTAACAGGTATTGGGGCACTTCATTAATGGCTCATCCTCTTCTCTATGTTTAGTCCACTTTGTGTAGCTTATATCAATCCCATGTCTGTATAAATGGTACTGCACTTCCTCTACTTTATGCTCTATGTGGTTTAAACATTTGGTACATGGACATGGAATGTAAATATGTTTTTTATTAACTCGTGGGTCGATGTTCCCCGTCTTCTGCAAGTTGTGTACTGCATAATCAGTAAACGCTGCTACTCCATCAACATAAGATTTGCTGATCCTATTAGTTTCCATCCAAGACTTGTCCATGTTTATAAATGTGTCCCTGCAGGTCACCCCATCGTTAGTTTAAAGGTCCGGTGAACAAAAACCAATATAAACTCACAATATAAGAACATATTCTGGTAACTTGACATTTATTTTTTCAATTAAGATGCTTTTTCAACCACCCATTCCCCTTGTAAATATCACCCATCCAGGAACCCTAATTCATTTAGTCCCAATTCTGGTTCCATGTTCATGTGGTAATAGGCTTAATAGGGCTACTTATATATTTTAACCAATTAACTAGCTAATTTTACCAAGAAATATGACATAATTTACAAGAAGAAATCTCAAAACAAATGTTCAATTACAGCATAATCAAGACATTTTCAATTACAGAATCATAAACACGGTTTTTTTAGAACGATGTGTACAAAAGGAACATAATACTTACTAGTGGTGACGGGAGTGGTGGGTCTATGACGGGAGAGTGACAGCGATCGACGAGAGAGTGACGTGATGAGAGTTGTGGTGGTGACAAGATTTGTGGTGAGATGAGAGGGAGTTGTGGCGGGTGACAGGAGGAGTTGTTTCTGGGGGAATATGATTCATGAAATTTTTGGGGGAATACATTATCATGAATTTTACGAAATATTTCACGAAAATATCAGAGGGAAAATACCTTTAGCCACGATAATATAGAAAAGGTTGCAAAAATCATGAATCGATATACGGGCGGTCGACCTCCTGGTATCTTTTGTAATCATTCTAGGCGGGACTAATTGGGAAAATACTTTTAGCCATGATAATAGTTGTGAATAAAAGTTTTTTTGATTGTTTACCACAAAATTTAACCTAATAGTAGCAAAGGTTGAAAAAAATCATGAATCGATAGTCGGGCGATCGACCTGCTTGTAGCTTGTAATCGTTCTAAGCGGGATTAATCGGTGAGTATCTGTCGACCTCCCTGTTACGACACATCCATGACTAGTGACAATGGTTAATTAACATGGTTGTAGTGGCTTATATTATAATGGAACCCATGCATAACCGGTGATTATGGCTAATTCATATGGGTCGATCATGGGTCATGTGCATTAGGATATCATTGGTCACATTCAGTATTTGACATCATATGGGTCATATACATTGGCTTGTAGTTACTTAGAGTGTCATGTTATGACACATCCATAACTGGTGACATTGGGTAATTAACATAGTCATGGTCATAGGCTTGTAGGGCTTATATTATAATGGAACCTATGCATGACCGGTGATTATGGCTAATTCATATGGGTTCAAACGGCATGTGCATTAGGATATCACTAGCCTCATTCAATTAATGGGTTATTTGACATCATATGGTCAAAGCATTGGGTTGTAGTTGCGCTTAGAGTGTCATGTTACGACACATCCATGACTGGTGACAATTGGTAATTAACATGGGTTATGGGTCATGTGCATTGGGTTGTAGTGGCTTATATTGTAATGGAACCTATGCACGACCGGTGATTATGGCTAATTATTCATATGGGTCGATCATGGGTCATGTGCATTAGGATATCACTGGTCACATTTATTAATGGGTATTTGACATCATATGGGTCATATGCATGGGTTTTAGTTGCGCCTTAGAGTGTCCATGTTACGACACACCATGGACGGTGACAATTGGTAATTAACATGGGTTATGGGTCATGTGCATTGGGTTGTAGTGGCTTATATTGTAATGGAACCCATGCACGACCGGTGATTATGGCTAATTCATATGGGTCGTCGATCATGGGTCATGTGCATTAGGATATCACTGGTCACATTCATTAATGGGTATTTGACATCATATGGGTCATATGCATGGGGTTGTAGTTGCTTAGAGTGTCATGTTATGACACATCATGACTGGTGACAATTGGTAATTAACATGGATCATGGGTCATGTGCATTGGGTTGTAGTGGCTTATATTGTAATGGAACCCATGCATGACCGGTGATTATGGCTAATTCATATGGGTCATGGGTCATGTGCATTAGGATATAACTGTTCACATTCATTAATGGGTATTTGACATCATATGGGTCATATACATTGGGTTGTAGTTGCTTAGAGTGTCATGTTACGACACATCCATGACTGGTGACAATGGGTAATTAACATATGGGTCATGTGCATTGGGTTGAAGTGGCTTATATTGTAATAGAACCCATGCATGACCGGTGATTATGGCCTAAATTCATATGGGTCATGGGTCATGTGCATTTAGTATATCCTAGTTTACATTCATTAATGGTATTTGACATCCATATGGTCATATTAGGGTGATCACGTGGCGGTTCGAATTCGGTATGTTGGGAACGTATTTCAAATTTTTAATTTTAAATTTAAATTTTAAATTTTGTATGTAGATAGATGTTTTGGTAGAATCGATTGGATCTATGACTATAAGAATGAGTAATAAACATTGAAATACCACTTTTTAATATGTTATTTTCATAAAAATTTTTATTTTTTAAAATAACTATTAAATTGTTAATAAACAGGTAGTAGTCAACACTATTTCCTTTTTAATGAATAAAAGATTACATCATTAATTGAGCGCCAAATTTAAATAATCAATGTTAAATTATCAATAATTCAAAATTTTTAAATTTTTAAAAATTTAAAATTTGGAGCCAAATTGCAGCCAAAAATTTTAAAATCACATATGAATATGGACGGTTTATTTTCCTAATTTCAGCAAAAACACTTTTTCATTTCTCCAAAAAAAGGCTACAACCAAAACAGAACAATAACATCTCTTTTTACACCATTAATTACCACTTTTACTTATTTTCTTTTACACATTGCGGCTGAAGAATCATGGAAACTGAAGCCATTGATAATCAGGCCAATTTGGTTATTTATGATAATGAAAATGAAAATGAAATTGACGATTTAGGATATTAATCAGAGGAGTATATGAGATTGCAATGAGGCTGATGAAAACAACCATTTCAAATGGTTTATGCAAAGAGGGGCATAACCAGTTATGCATGTTTCGCAGGGATTGGAAAAACCCGGTGGAGTAAAGCTCAGTGTAACCTTCGATGCATTGAATATGATATCAGGAAAACACAGAGCATTGTTTTCGAGTTTTTTAGGAGACATGGTTTGTGAGCATATAGGTTTGCATATCTATCCTGGAAGAAGGTGGGTCCAAAAGCAAGAAATAAACTATGGAATGAAATCATGGTACACATATATTATTTTTGAACCCAGTACTACATAAGTTTATCTCTGCATTTACATTATGTGCAACTAATTAATTCACAACATTTGTGTCAATCTTGCAGCGATCTTGATGTTGACTGACGGTCCAGAATGCTGTAATGAATTATCTTGGTCAACTTCTAAGGAATTTTAGAAGGAAACTGAGACAAACAAATCGGTCAAAAATCGGTCAAGTCGGTCAAAAATCGGTCAAATCGGCCTAACTTTGAAATTTATATATAAAATTTGCAAAACCGATTAATCACCGATTAATCGCGCCTAGACCGATTACAGGCTACAGGGTGGTCGACCGCCCGGCTAGCGACTCGCGATTTTTGCAACATTGATATCGACTATACTTCAAAAATTATTGATTTAAGTTTAATTTTCGAAGAGAGCACGTATTATTAGTCCGGTTATAAGCTTATGGGAGAGAAAAGCCACAAATTACACTTATGAGCTCTTAAGATTTCCAAATAATCCTTGTTTAGCATCCAACTCATAATTAACTCTATCATTTTTCGTTCTTCGCAAATTTAAAATCTTTAATAAAAAGATCCGCGAATGCTTAGTCTAAAAGTTAAGGAACAAGCTAGAGCTCAACACGCTCGATCGAGTCAAAATTTATTCTTATTCTACCCAGCAGGAAAGTCAAAATTGTGACAAAACACTTATTTTGTTTTTGAAAATTTTGAAAAATTTTCATTTTTTTGGTATTTTGGTGGTAAAGATGGGATTACGCGAAAACAACGGCTGCATGCACAATCAAATCGATAGATCCCCCCATACTAGAATTGAACATTGTCCTCAATGTTTTAAGAAGGGTCTCTACATAAATCTAAAGCCGTTTATTAAGTATGCTTAAAGATAAACGTTAGTCGATAAGATTTGGATATTGGATTCCCAAAATGAAGCTGAGGATGTGAAGCTCAAGTGAACGGAGGACAAAACCACGAGCACGAGAGGCTTCAAAATCTAGGCAATCCTGGACAAAAACACAAAACACGAGAAAGGTAGAGGCGAGCCTCCTCACAACACACTTATTCATTACTATTATATTAGGATAAGCATGGGTTGCCACCCATTTAAGATAAGCTGTGGGGTTGCCATCCACGAAGCGCTTATTTAAGGTCACTTCAGCTTGACCCATCCCGGGGGGGGGGGAATAAAAAAAATTGGTTGTTCATGGGGGATAAAATAGAGGACATGGAAACATTCAAAACACGGATGTCTTTCCATAAGAGCAACGAAAAATCTTATCGGGCTTTCAAAAAATTTATTGGACTTTGAAAAAGCTTTAGGGCCCGATGAGATAATTCTAGGATGAAGAAAGTTTGAACTCTCTAGAAGTGAGGAATCCAGGGTTGGAAACTTTTTCCTCATTTTTGATGAAACGAGAGTAAAATTTCAGACCCGGGAACTTCTTTGTGGAAAGGAAGTTCATAAAGAGGAGGATTAAAATCCTCAAGAATTAAAGAAGCATTAGATATGGATATCTTCTTTACATTCTTATCTGGTGTTGCTCGAATAGTGACTTCGAAAAGGTTCTCATGAATGAGTATACCCGGATTAAATACTTTGTCCTCGTTATTGGTTGAAGGCAAAGCATCAACCTCGGAAAAATCCTCATAGAGAACCGAGTCACACTCGGGGGAAGGAAGGAAATCACTTGATCTAGGGGGATCAAGTTCATCAATCAAGAGTTTAGACTCTTTGATTTTATCTTCCTTGGGTCAATTGGTCATCATGAACATCATCATTATCAACTCTAGTTCAAAAGATCATCATCGAAATCATCATTAATGGTGGAGTGAATAATAAGTGTATGTTCATCGGTGAAAATCTCGGAATGGGTATTCAACAAGATCGTTATGAGGATCTGCAAGATACCCTCCTCAATCCGAATAATCGAGAATAGAGAATCCATTTCCTTGGTAGGATCATGGTTAAGCAAATATTCTATTTCTTAAGAATCGAATTTCGATATCAAAGGAAGATTTCATCATTTCCTGGTGGAAATAATAAGTGCGGAGTTTATCGGCGAAACTCCTCGAGCAAATTGGTCAGGAGAAGAAGAAGGTGGTACAGCCAACTAAATGGATTTTGAGAAGAGGGAGGGAGATGTAAGGATCATTATTTAATAATTCCTTATTAAAGGAAGATCTCCCTCGAGTTTACTGTCGGTATCTCACTTCCGGTGAAATGAATCACTACGTGATAAGCTTCGAACTTCTTCCAAAATTAATTCATTTCTTCTAAGGAAGTAAGTGTGGAGAAGATGAAACTATAGGGTCCGAAAATTAGAGTGGGATGCCACTCTAGATGATTTGTTGCAAACAAATCTTTTCAAGATAATCCTCCATTAATAAACATTGCAGAAATCAATCATGTTGATTGATTCTTTGTGAGGTTGGTTTGAATAGCTTGAAGTGTCATGTCTCATATTCAAGGTTAATTTTTCATCACCGTCACGGAGAATCATTTCTTCTCCGTGAACGTCAATCAAAGCACGAGCGGTCCGTAAGAAAGGTCTTCCCAAGATGAGGGGGACTCGAGGATCGCTCTCATAATCAACGATGACAAAATCAGCGGGGAATGTAAACTTTCCAACCGGAACAAAGACATCTCTTGCAATTCCAGCTGGTGTACAAATTGCCCGGTTAGCTAGTTCAAGGGTCATGCGGGTGGAAATAAGCTCGGGTAAACCTAACTTTTTCCAAACGATGTGGGCAATCAAGTTGAGTAGCACCTAGATCGGCTAGGGCCTTGCACTTGAGCTCACTAAAACCACACGGAATGAGAAATTTCCCAGGGTCTCCAAGTTTCTCGGGTAACTTCTTAAGGATAACCGCTGAGCAATTTTCATTAAGGGGTGTGTTTGCCAGCTCTAAAAGTTTCTCCTTATTGGAAAGGAGACTTTTAAGCATCTTTTGGTATTTCGGGATAAGAATCAAAGCATCGGCAAGAGAGATATTGACGTGAAGTTGTTTGAACATTTGCCAAAATTTGTGAATTTGGACTTCATCTTTCTCTTGCTGTTTTTCTTGGTTCATTCTTGAAGGATAAGGGATACGAGGGTGACGAGGATCCCTTTGGTGCACCACATAATTTCTTAGTGAAGGGGGTTTAGTTTTTTGGACAAGAGGAGGTGGGACTTTAATGGTATACTCAGCGAGTTCTGGGTCCGTTAGAGTCTCCTCTGCACGTTCATCCTAATAAACCTTCCCGGGACGTTTCTAGACGAGGCGTGAATGGAGAATCGAGATTAAGTTCATGATCACGCGTTTGAATGGTCAATATATGATTTGGATTCTATTTCTATAATTAATATGCAAAAACAAGTAAAGGCAAACTAAAAACGAAAGCAAATAAAGCTAAAACACTAAAAATGATAACGGGATTCAAATCCCATTCTTTAAAAAACTAAATTCTAAAATTTTAACCCTACAAATAAAAATTTAATTTTTATAAATCCTAAATGATAAAAGAAAATTTAAAAAAAAAGAATTATATTTTTTTGACTTTTATATTTTTTATTATGAATTAAAAACGGATTTAATCTAAAAAATTAATAAAAAATACTAAATGATTTTGGAAAAATCAGAAAAATTTATGAAAAGTTCTTTGGACAATGCTAAACCTAGGAAAAATAAGCTGGGTCAAACAGCTTATCAAAATAAGCTGTTAATAAGCTTAAATGGGTTGAAGCTTAAATGACTAAAAAAAGGGTAAGTAATTAATTTTGCAAATACTAACCAAATAGCCCTACTAGTGCTAGTGGTAGTGTGGTGTGTGTTAAAAACGTTGGTTGATGTTGGTTGAGGTCCAGGGTTCGAGTCTTGCTCACCCTGGACTTCCCAATATCCCAATGTTTTTATTTTTGCAAATTTTTTTATGAAAAAGCTTTAAGACCTAAAAATAAGCATTTTTGTGAAATGACTTTTTACAAAAACCACAAATAAGCACGAAATAAGCTCTTAAAAAGTGACAGAATTGACTTTTTACACTAAGACTTAAAAGGCTAACTGTTAAGCATTTTTTAGACTTAAAAAGCTAATGAAAAAGCAAATAAGCTTAACAAAAAGCAATAAGCTATACCTAATAAGCACTATGGAACAAAATTAAGCAAATAAGATGAGCTAAACTAAGCTTAAAATGACAGATTACTTAAAGGCTTTTAAACTTAAATTTCTAAACTTAAAGTGCTAAAAAGCTTAAATAAGCTCTAACCTAAACCTAATAAGCTAACAGAACTTAAAACCTAACCTAATAAGCAAGATGAAACACAAGTTAAGCAATCCTAAAAGCTGAAAAACTCAAATAAGCTAATAAGCAGTTAGGCCAAATCTTACAAACCAAAAAGCCAAGGGGGCACTTTCTAGCTTATTTTTAAGCTAGAAAGTTACTTTTGGCTTAATGACTTATATGCCTGAAAAAGCTATCCTATAAGCTCTAATATCAGCAAAGAAATGGAGTTTGAAAATCAAATAAGCTATGAAAAAGGGCTTATGAAAAGTTAGTTCATCTCAGTAGTTGCTGGCGTCTTTCAAGCTTTTGAAAAGACAGAATGGCTTTTTGCAGCCTTAATTTTAAGCTGTTAAATGAGGACTAATACCCAAAATAAGCTAAAACAGATCAAGATTATACTACTAACTACTTATAAAAGAAATTACAAGACCTAAAAACTACTTTAGCTTATCTAATTTTGAGATTAAAAAGTGGGCTTTTTAAAACTTAAAAACTGAAACTACACTTGACAGATTTGAGTATTAGAAACACAAGAATAAAGCACAATTAACCTACTGCATTTTGACACCAAATGGAAGCCTAAACACAACCTTAAAATAATATTTTAGCAACAATCAAATTAAAACAGTTTGAAAAGGTTTCAAATCCACAGATTAAATGAAGTAATTACAAGTCACCTTAAAAACTGAGTTGTCATACTTTAATAAATGTTAATACGATTAGATACTCTTATTTTGATTGTTTAAAGTTGACATAGTGACCCAAAGTGATTTACACTCTTTTGACCCATTTTAAGTCTTAATCCAAACACCACCATTAAGTTTATCAAAATCCATTTTAAGACTGTCTTAAAGTGATTTAAGCAAGAGTTTTGTAAAATCAGATAACAATCAAAACAATTATTATCCAATATTAAGCAAATTCTATCCACATATAAAGCCCTTTAAATAAGCAAACAAAGTTAAGCAGTTTTAAAAACTATTTTAGGCTGTTATGCAAAAACATAACAAAATAAGTTTTCACTATAAGAAGCATAAATAAGCAACAAGCAACATTAATGAGCATAAATAAGCAAGAATAAGCACTAGAATAAGTAGTCAAACAGTAAATAAGCTAGAAAGGAAAAATGGGAACTTACAAATGCCTTTGCTCTAAACAAGGCTAAACAGGCTCACAAGAGCTTATCTAAAAAGCTCCAGCTTGTATTAAACAAGCTGGTAAGTCCATAAGCCCATCCCTTTTTTGCTTATCATTCAAAATAAGTTGTGGTATTTTGAGAAGTGGATTTTTGAGTTAACTTGTCTTAAGTACTTAACAGTTTAATTTATCTTATGAAACTGATTTAAACAAGGATATTATAGAGCTTATTAGAAACATTTACAATAGCATATACATTAACTAAAAAACAGATTTAACTTAAAACTTTGAAATTTCCATTAAACATGATTAAAACGTTAATGATTTTAAAGAGTAAATAATTTAAAACAAAACTTTAACATTCGCTGGAAAAAAACTAGTTGCCTAAAAGTTACAATGAGGCCCTATTTTATAGAAAAGTCTCAAAAGTATTGGTCTTCATGGCTTCACCCATGTGTGCTTTCTTTTAGAGAGAGGAGATTGAAAGATTTGAACTGGTGCTTCTTTTGAACCCATCTCAGCCCTTGAATCATCTTGGAGCCCAAGGTGATTGATCATGTCCATTAATTTGGTCAAAAGCCCTTGACGAATGGGAGTGGAGGGGATTGCCAAGGTGGAATGGCATTTTGTGAGGTGGGGTTGAGTGGGGAAAGAGATGGGTTTGTTTTGGGGTGTAGAAGTCGAGGTGAGAGTGACAGGGATGATGAATAGTGGGGTTAAGGTTTTGGCGGGTAAAGTTTTAGTATACTGTTTGTTTAATTTTTAACGGGATTAAAGGGGGTGAGGACGAGTGGTGTAAAGGGTTAAAAATCATAGGGGCAAATCTTGCTAGTCCCTAAGGACTAATTGTGTAAAAGGTAAACGGGGTAAAGGGTTAAAAGGGTAAAGTGGGTTTTGGGATAAAAGGGTTAACGGGCGTTTGCCCTGTTTTTGTTGAGTGTTTGCATCGTTAGTCCTTTTGGACTAACAATGTTAGTCCTTAAGGACTAACGATGAAAGGGATTTAATGGGTTTACGATTAAGGGGTTAATGGGGTTTGGGCTTTTTGTTTGGGCCGGGTAAGATTTTGGATTTATAAAAGGGTTTTAAGGCTTAAAAACTTATAAGTTTTTATAAATGATGTCTTAATGGGCCGACCCGGCCCATTAAATGGGTACGGGTTGGCCCATTTACGATTTCTTTAGTTTTGGCTCCGTCTTTGACTTTGACTTTTTTCACGTCTTTCCATTTCGTGCTCGTTTTGTTCGTTTGGCTTGATTTTTTGGTCCTTTTTATTGATATCCGTTACCCTGCACTAATAACAAATGCAAAAACACACAAAATACAATATATTTTTTGTTTGTTAGTAGTTCTTTTAAGCATTTTTATTAGGTCAAAGGTATATGTTAATTAAGCTCATACCACCAAGATTTTGGTAATGTTTTGTTCTAAAAAAAGAAATGTCTTGCAAAAGCGCTTTATGGTTAAACATTTGGTCCCTTTCTGAAACACAGTTAAAGTCACATTACACCTGTTTGAGGTGACTTTCCTAATGAACCTCCTAGGTAAGTTTGGTAAATGAAGTATTGAAAGCTAAAATATCAACTGGCCAATTTTGACAAAGTGGTGAAAAAGAGACTAACATCTGATGCTATTACTGCGGGGTCTCAGGGTTTTGAACATACAAAAGAATGTTTTGTAACTGAAATAATTCCGTTTTTAAAAGTTTTAAAAGACACATTTAATGCGTTTGATAAAACTCTTCTAGATGAAATTATTGAAGTTCAAACTCTTTTTAACCAAATGAAGGCTGCTGTTGATTAGTGTTTTGTAGACAAAAACATTTTTGAAATTCAAATCAAACAACTCTGGATTAATAATGATCAACTCTTGAACCAAATCATGTCTCAAGAAATTGTGCATATTGTTACGAATTATGTGGATAGTTTTGATGTGAAAAAGTCATGTGTGAATGAATGCAATAAGTGTCTGGAACTTGAGACTGAGCTTCTCAAAAAGAAAGATTTGATTAAAAAAGATGTTTATGATAAACTTTTGAAAAGTTATTCAACACTCAAAAAGCATTGCATTTCTTTGGAATTAACGACTCAACTCAATCAAGAAGTTTTTCAAAAGGACAATTTATGTGAAAACCAAAATGCTCCTACATTTAATCAATTATTTGAATTAAATAAATTGAAAGCTCAGTCACAAAAGAAGGACACGGTCATAAGAAAGTTGAAGGATAGGATTAAATCTTTGAGTGAAAAAGATAGTTTGGAAAATGTAAAGAAAGACATCGATGAGATTGAAACAATCAACATTGAGCTGGAACATAGTGTGGCAAAATTACTTTAAGAAAATGAAAATTTAAGAAAAGAACGAGAGCATTTGAAATCAATTTACAAAGACCAATTTGATTCAATTAAAAAGACACGTGTTCAATCAAAAGAACATTGTGACTCTCTAATTGCTCAAATCAATGCAAAGTTTGTTGAAAATTCAGATTCTTAAATGCTCAACTTCAAGAAAAGGTTTTTGCTATTGCAGCATTGAAAAATAAATTAAGGAAACTTAAAGGGAAATTGTTATCGATATTGTTGTCTCAAAACCTAGTGTCACCATTGCTTCAGGAATGTTCAAGTTAGACATAAAACCTATTTCTAATAGACTTAAGAACAATAGGGATGCCCATGAGGTTTATATTGAGCAGAGTATATAAAATACTAACACTCTTCATGGATTTGTAAAACGCGCTAGAACATAAAATCCTAGTGAACCTCTATTAGAATTTGCTTGCATGTTTACAAAACACGTTTAGGAATTGTTAGTCTATGTCTCTCAGACATGCCCTAATTCACCAAAACCTAGTGAGAAGTTAGTTGTTGTCACGCCGATGAACAAGGACAAAAGAGTTAGATTTGCTAAACCTGTCACATCTTCAAGCAATATCCCCAAACAGACTAATTCTCTTAAAACCAAAGATTCTAACAAGCCTTTGTTGACTTCTATATGAGTAAAATCTACTACTAGTGCTAGCGGATCAAAGCCTTCAGGCAATACAAAAAACAATAGGATCACGCGGCCACCAAGTAGCAGTTAGAAGAATAAACTAGAAGACCACTCTAGGAAAGTTAAATCTAGTTTGAATAAGATGAATTCTATTTCTGAACCTGTCAATAATGCACATGTTAAGCATTTTGTGAGAAATGTAAAGTTTGAATCTATTTGTGCTATCTGTAACAAATTTTTTTTGATGCCAATCATGATATGTGTGTTATGGATTATGTGAATGTGCGTGCTAAATCTAAATCTAAACGAAATAAAATGAGAAAAGTATGGAAACCTACGGGCAAGGTGTTTAATGAAATTGGATATAGTTGGAAACCTACAGGTAGGACCTTCACTATAGTTGGAAATAGGTGCCCTTTAACTAGGATTACCTCCACTAAAGTAGTGCCTACTAAGGAAACCTCTACCAAATCAGTAGCTACACCAACTCAAGGTATCTTAGTCTACAGTATGAGACCAAAAGCAACAAGATCTGTAGGTTCCAGTAGCAAAGTTAAGATTGTAGAATCTAAAACTTCTAACTCCAAGGAACCCAAACAATCTTGGGGATCCAATGTTTCTGATGTTCCATCTTCTTCTCTTAACGATTGCATTAGTCTCCATAACACCCCGCTCGTTCTCTCGTATTAGACATCTGTAAGCTCAGTCTGCGCCTATGATCGATCCATCAGACATATGACCTTGAGCTAAATTCGCCTTCGTCATTACGAGTGAACGACCCTCATTTTGGCCAGACGTTCTGAGACTACTTGTTTTATGGGTACAGGTTCAGATTGTGCAGTGAGTACTATGAGCTCAGCTGCGCATCGATTGCTGATAAATGTTTGAATGACGGCTAAAGAGCATACTGTAAGCCTTGGTCTTAGATAGATGTGAGCTCAAGAGTCAGCGCCACTTTATGGGAGTCATAGCGAAGGGATTCATAGACGTATGTCGGAAATCGGGACTCTATGTAGTTAGACAGACTATTATAGATATTCTCTGGAAGTACAATTTTGTATAGAATCGTCGCCCTGCTCGTTATCAGTGGTGATAGTGTGTTTATGTTTTTATTGTAGATATCTGTCTGTGTTTGTGTGCTTGTCAATAGACCGTCTGTAAGTCACGAAGATGAATAGCACGTTGTATGCTATGCTTCTCTGACTAGGGTGACACGTGACCCAGCTACTGTCAGTGAGGTGTTCAAAATTTATATACTTCTGCTATCTGTTCATCTTTTATAGTGCAGACACGCTCTTCGCGTGCCATATCATGAGCCCATTCACTGATCGAGCTCCCACATCTCATACGTATCGTCATCACTTCGTGCCCATAACGCGCCACTCCCCCACCCCTTTCTTCCCTATTCACCCGCCCCCAACCCGGGACCACCCCCCAAGCCCGTCCCTCCTTCGCTGGTTGTCCGCGCCCGAATCACTAAGATCCTTCTCAATCGTCAATACTCTCTTCCCGTCATACGCTATACCCCGTCCACTACTTCTCCTTAGATCACAAAAACAAAAGGTTTACCCGCCGCCCCTACCACGATGCGCCGCATCTGACTAACTACCAACCTAACTTACTCCATTATCAGATAGAGGCTCCGCTATTCCGTGCAGCCATCGTTCTATCGATCGATCCTTGCCGTACTTAAGAAAGATCAACATTCCCCCCTACAATCAACCTACTATGCTGGGAAGACTCCAATGCCATGTGAACAATACTTCTATTTGCTGCATATGGATCTTTATGGGCCAATGATGATTCAAAGTATCAACAGGAGGAAATACATACTGGTTATCGTTGATGATTATTCTCGGTTTACAAGGGTGAAATTTCTACGATCAAAGGATGAAGTTCTAGAGTTCGTGATTAAATTTCTCAAGATGATCCAAATTTGTCTGAATGCAACTATTCGTAACATCAGGACTGATAATGGCACTGAATTTGTCAATCAAACACTCAAAGATTACTATGAAGAAGTCGAAATCTCACATCAAACAACCATGGCTCGCACTCCACAACAGAATGGCGTTATCAAAAGACGAAACCCTTTAGTGGAAGCTACCTGCACCATGTTGATCTTTTCAAAGGCTTCGTTATTTCTTTGGGCAGAAGCAGTCACGACAGCTTGCTATACTCAAAACAGATCAATAATCCAAAAACGTCACAACAAAACACCGTATGAACTTCTTCATGATCAAAAACCTGACTTATCTTATCTCTATGTCTTTGATGCTCTTTGCTATCCACTAATGACAGTGAAGACCTTGATAAGTTGAAACCAAAAGCTAATATCAGAATCTTCGTTGGTTACGCTCCTACAAAGAAAGCATTCCAAATCTACAACAAAAGAACCCGTTTAATCATTGAAACTATTCATGTTGATTTTGATGACTTGTCAACATTGGCTTTTAAACAATTCGGTTCAGGACCCGTGCCTAAACTTTTGACTCCTGGAACAATCAATTCAGGACTTGTGCCAAACATTCCTTCTTTAACTCCGTATGTCTCACCAACAAAGAACGATTGGGAAATATTGTTTCAACCAATGTTTGATGAGTACCTTAATCCTCCACCATGTGTTGATCCTCAAGTTCCGGCAGTCATTGCACCAGAACCTGCTGTTTCAACCGGTACACCTTCCTCAACTATAATTGATCAAGATGCACCATCTTTAAGTATCTCTCAAACAACTCAAGAAACACCACCCCCAATTATTCCTCTTGGTGTTGAAGAAGCTGGACCATGTTATTTGGAATGGTTGATCCCATGATAATAATCCATATGTTGATTTTCCAATTCCAGAACCTAGTTCTGAAGAATCCTCTACTCAGGTTGTTATTCCAAACAATGTGTACTTAATAAATCAAGCACCCGAACATATCAATAAATGGACAAAAGATCATCTGATTGATAATGTGATTGGCGATCCTTCTAGACCGGACTTGCATTGTTCCTAAAATATATTAGTTTATCAGCAAAGTAATCAATAAGTTCTGTTAGTTCATTAGGTTTTTCAGACACCATGACATCTTCCTGTTATCAACTGTCATCTTTTATAGTTGTGATTAAGAAAATCATTTGGGATTTCTAGAGTTTTTGCGTGTGACAACCTTTTACTTCCCTTTCCAAAAGGAATAAAGAAAAACATCAGATCACCAATGTATAGTTTTTAAAAGCCGACTACTGATGTATTCAATAGTATATACGTAATAATACCAAAGTATAGAAAATTCCAAAACTACCTTTGAGGACAAAGGTAGTAGGAAAAATCTTACAAAAATACTACACGTTTAACCGGTAAGTGATTACCGGGTCGTTTTCCCAAAGACTTATGAAATTAAGACCTCGTTTTGTTTTTTGGACAATGGACTTGAATTGGTTCGAAGATGAGATGTTGTTTTCTAAAATCTAATAGACGAACAAACAAAAGCAAAAATTTAAGCTAACTATGAAAAAATAGTTTAACGGGGATTTAGAAAGACGTGACAAATAGCAATTGAACTAAAATTAATCCCTTAAATGATTTCTAAACTTTTTTTAATCTCTAAAAGATATTAAAAAGAAAATTCTAAGGAAATTCTAAAACTAGAGTGATTTAAGCTTAAAAACGAAGAAAACGAGAACGGAGATCGAATCCCGTTCTTTAAAAAGTGAAAATTCAAAATATTAACCCTACGGAAGTAAATTTCAACATAAGCCTAGAATATGATAAAAGAAAATTTTATAAAAAAGAAAATTATTTTTTTGATTATTTTTCTATTTTTTATAATTTTTTAAAGTTTTTAACAAAATTAATTCACGAAAAATATAAAACTTTAAAGCTAAAAATCCTAATTTTTTTTCTAAAAATAGCTTATGATAAGCAGGATGCAGGAAAAATAAGAAATCCTAAAGTGCTAAACTAAATAAGCCGGGAAAAATCAAATAAGCACTTGAAGTGCTTATTAATACTAAAACTTAAAAAAGGGTTAAAAGGTTTTTAAATGCACCTTGAGACGTAAAAGTCCCAAGGGCGCAGTGGTTGGAGGTGTGTGTGTTGAGTGCTATGAAAGGGTTGAGGGAGGTCGAGGTTGTGAGTTCGAGCCTTGCTCACTCATAATTTCCCTCCTTCCCCCTTTTTTTTGCTAAAACCTAAAAAGCAAACTTGACAACAGCTTAATATGAACACTTTTTGTGAAAACAACCTTTTTGGAAACTAGAAATTAAGCTGAAAATTAGCTTAAATCAATGACAGTAACACTTAACTATTTTTTTAAAGCATTTTTACTTTTAATATAAAAAATAAAGAAAACTAATAATAGCTCAAAATTAAGAACAATAACAAAAAAGCTTTATTTCCTAAAAAGCTATCCTAATAAGCACAACTGAGCTAGAAATGAGCATAATGGTTAAGCCATAAGCTGAAAAACAAATAAGCACTTTTTCACAAAACAGTTTGCCAAACAGTCCTTAAGGGCAACTTTAGGCTTAATTTCAAATAAGCAAATGGATCCTTGTGGTTATAAGCCCTACACCTACTTAAACCTTGGCCAAAAAGCTACTAAAACAGGTCTTAAAAACTATTTTGAAAAACAAACAGACAAAGAAAAAGCTATTTGAAAACAGCTTATTTACTCAGCTCATGCTGAGTTCACTTTTATTATGAAAAGACGAATTGCAAATTTAAAGTTTAAAAGCATATATCTAAATAAGCTGGATTTTGAAAAATAAGTTCAAACAAATTAATCTTAACCTACAAACTACTCAAATTCTAAAAATTAGGACCTAAAAATTATTTTAACCCTCTAAAAATTTAGATTGAAAAATACTGTTTGGCTATTTTTGTTGCTGATGCTGTTTACACAAAATGACCATATCTCCAATTGATCAAATGCAGGCTTAAGGAGTTGTAATCTACAACTTTAAAACTTTAAAACTAAAGCAAGGAGAGTAATGATAACAGCTCAAACAGACAAGAGCTTAAAATGCTTATACTACTGAACTTGTCCTAACAGATCTTAGCTAAATCTAACTACTTGAATGAAATCTAATTCAAAACCTTCAAAAAGCTTTAAATCATATCTTATAAACTTACAAGTGTAATTTGAAACCAATCCTAAGGACCAAATGGCCTTGGCAGCACTAACTTGAGTTAGTGCTGCCTTGTGCCAAACAACCCTTAAAAAGGATTAAATCCATTTTAAGCTTTGAAAGAAATTTACTGCAAACAACGTAATATAAGATAAAAAAATAAGCTAATTCTAAACCTAATTAACAGATCTAAACAACTATTTAAGCAGAATTAATAAGCTAGTAGATTATGCTAATGTTTTTAGCTTGTTAACTGTTTTATAGAAGTAACAAGTAAACTATGATTTTAATCTAACAATCTAACATATTAAGCATGAAACAATTATAATAAGCACAAATAAGCAAAACTAAACAACAATAAGCAGAAAATAAGCACAATTAAGCTATAATGCAGTTTAAGAGCTAGAAAAGGAAAATGAAAACTTACATAAGCCTCTGCTCTAAACAAGGCTTTCCAAATGCTCTTATGAGCTATCAACAAGCTCCAGCTTATCCTAGGATAAGCTTGTGAGGTCATGGAAGCCCTTCCATTACTGGCTTCCCTTCCAAGAATAAGCTAAGGTATTTTGATTGTAGATTTGAATAAGATAAGCTCAACTAAGATTTTGAGAGCTTAGTTGAGTAATTAGCCAGCTTATGATTGGATTAAAGAGCTTAATGAGCTTATGTTAACAAAGGACAGCTTAATCAAACAGTTTTGAATTAAAGGAAACCAGAAAGTAACAATTCATTAATAAGAAAAACAAACTTTTATTATTAATTTGAAACTGGTTACAAGCTTAAATGAATGTTACATTAAGTGAAAACAATAAGCTAAAAACAATTTGAAAGAAAAATTACATAAGCTAATTCTATAAGCTACACTAAAACTGAAAAAAGAGATAATTGTGAGTGAGGGGGTGAGCTCTATTTATAAGGGCTGAGCGAAGCTTCCAGGCTCTCATACACGCTCCTCTTGCAAACTGATCTTGGCCCTTCATTTTCATCTAATCATTGGATGCCCCTTCTTAGCCCTTGGATGAGATTATGAGCACACGGATTGCCAAGCTGGCAATCCTGTATCTTTGGAAAGTTGTGCTTCTTTTGCATTGCTTTTAGTGTAAAAATTCCCAATAAGGTGAGTTTCGTTTGAGCCCGCGTGGCATTCCCTTGTCAGAGTTGTCCAATCAAAAGATTTGGTGACGTTTTGCTTTGCTGAGGTGTAGCTTAGTACTAAGAATCTTCTGACCACGTCATTAATTGAAAGGGTGTGGGTTAATTTGGGTTTAATTTGAGCTGGGTAAAGTGGGGGAGACGATGAACAGTAAAAACTGTTTTTCCCGCCCCCCAAATGTTATTCGTTTGAGGTTTGACTGAGGGGAATGGGTGTTTGACCTGGGCTTATGTATAAAGGGTTTGGGCTGTTTGGTTTATTTGGGCTCGATTTAGGGATTTAAGGATTTTGGTTATAAAGAGTTAACGACCGTTAGTTCTTTATTAACATAGGACTAACGGTGTTATCAATTTAGGGCTTTTTGTGAAATTGGTTTTAACATTAAGGCTCATTTAGGTATTTTGAGGGTTTTTGTCTTTTGTGAGTTGACCATTGTTGACCATGGTTGACTATTTGACCTTTTTGCTATCAAACTCCCGGCTCTTGTGCACTCTATCCGTTCCCGTGTTCGTTTTTGCCCGGTTTTGACCGTTTTCCTATGATTTTTGCAATATCCGTACCTATACATCACAAATGACAAAACAAGCAATATACAAGCATAATTTGCACAATTTGTTCATTTTAGGGCCATTTTTGGTATAAAAAGGATATGTGATTTCTCACATATCAAAATTCCTCAAACTAAGTGATTGTCTTGTCCTCACGCAATGTTATATGCCCTAAAACCAAATACCTTAAAACTTCCCCAAACTAATCCTTTGAAAAGTAGCAAAGTCTTTTGTGGGAAGAGTTAAGAAATCACAAGGTTTAAAACACCCTTTTTTCCTATTTTTTAAAACTTTTTCCATTTTTATGATTTTTCTAATTTACAAATTTAAAATTATTTCATGTGTGACCATATGTAATGCTTTCATTTATTCATTGATAACTTTGGATCACAGAAACAAAAAGCACAATAAGGTCCAAATGGATAAATTCATACGTCCCCTGACTTTCACCGATCCAAGCAAGCTAAAAATCATGATCATTGTAAAAATACAAGTTTTGATGCTAACATACTCATAAAGTAATTGTGTACTTTTCCTCCCTTCTTCCTAATTTCTCTAAAAAATTTATTATTATTGGTATGACAAATAAATTTTGTCTTATTATAAGTAAACCCGGTTTTAGACCATTAATAGCTTGAAATCCTTTCCTAAAGAGACGATGTGGTGAGAATAAGGTCCACATTAAGGTTCTAATTTCGCATGATTTAGGGGTTATCCTTTTTATTTCATCCGAAACAACTCAACTACGAGTCCAGAGACGGGCGGCTTTATTTAGATAACCCCGGAGTTGATATTTGGGGTGGGGGGGGGGGGGACTTTATTATTATTATTATTGCTACATTATGCACTCGGCCTTTAGAGGCTGCAACATCGTTTGTGTGCCAGGCATGATGCAACAAAAATATTTCAACCTCGGTAATTTCCTCGACCTTTTAGAAGGCTGCAACATCGGTTGTGAGCCGGCAAGATGCAGCAAACTTTTATCAGTCTCGGATTATTATTACTATGTGCCTTATTTAGAAGACTACCACATCGGTAGTGTGGCCTCGGCAAAGAGGTAGTAAACTTTTTCAGCCCACAGTTTTTTATTATTATTACCTCCACCCTTTAAACGACTGTCACATCGGTATGCGAGCCGACCATGATTCCAGAAGTCTTATTTTGGCTTCGGTTTATTACATAATTATTATAGCCAAATTTCATTCCTGTGGGTCTATTAACAAACTGCAAAGCGGTATGTGTGACGACCATGCGTCCAGGACGTCTATTTCCTACAACACTGACAAAACTCGATGGTGTATCCATACTTTCACTCAGAGGGATAAATCTTCTACGAAGTGATCTAAACTAAGAATCGCAAAAACCAAAGAAACTTTATTTATTCAACAATTTTTATCAACGTTTATTAAGCTGAGGGAAGCAAAAGCACAATTAAACCTTTTATGAGCCTTAAAGAAATCCAACTATTCTATGTTTAGCATCAAAACTTATACTCTACTCTATCATCTCTTGTTTCTTCTAATTTAAAATTTCTTATAAAGAAACTCGTGAATTCTTAGCCTAGCGAATTAACGATCGGCACATTTAACATGTACACATTGAACTGGGCACAATCTCGCACTCTAATAAACTTGATCTTGCATATTTAACAATCAGATTATGGGGAACTTGCAAAGTCTTGAACTTTTTTAAGCTAGACTTGCATTTTATAGCTCCTTGTATAAAAGATTAGCAAAATCAATCTATTTACAGTTAAGGAGAAAGCTAAGATATTAATCCGGTCGGGTCAAAATTTACTTTTCGTTCTTATCAACGAAAAGCCTACATTCATGTCAACTTTTTTTTTATTTGTCAAAAAATTTATATATATTTTTTATTATATATGAACAATAAACTAGATATTAATATTTAAAAATTTAAAATTTTTGTGGGAAAACAGGGTACGTGAGAACAACGGGCAAAGGAAGGTAAGATCATATCGAAGATATACTACCCCATCCTAAAATTAAACATTGTCCTCAATGTTTGCTAGACTAAGGCTTATAACCCCATACTAGAACTCAAAAAGTCGAATGCATAATCAAAGCATGAAGAAAGTATCACAAAAATTTCAAGCCGTTTATCAAGTATGCTAAAAGTTAAATGTTAGTCGATAATAATCTAGGATATCGGATTTCCCCAAACTAATTGCAAGCAAAGGCTAGGAAGCTCGAGTGGACCGGGACAAAACACCGAACACCAGAGTCTTCAAAATTTTAGGTCAATCCTACAAAAAATCACAAGCAAAAACAACAAGAATCGGAAGAGTACAAAGCCTACCTCACATATATCGAAATAAGAAGAAGAAAAAAAAAGGTTATGCATGGGGTGCTCCACGTCAGCGCTTGTTTAGGGTCACTAAGCTTGACCCATCCCCGAATTTATTGTCTGGAGAAAGTTTGGAGATCCCGGACATACCTTGGTGGTAAGTCCCTATACGAAAGTAATGCTTCACCACGATGGATCCATTCACCTTAAGTTTGGACCATCGGATTGAGGATACTCGATGGTTCCTCGTATGGAAAAAACTTTGGTGATGGTGTGAAAGTTCCGGACCAAGAGTTTTTAAGCTTCCCTAGTAATATCTTTAGAACGAGAGTTGAAGAGTAAAACTCGATCACCACATTTGAAAAAATGCTGGTTTTGATCTTACGATTCGTGAAGCTTCTTCGTCCTCTTTTATATATCAAAGAATTCGCGTATGCTGATCCACGAAGCTCTTAAGTTCATTAAGTGAAAGCTTCCCGGTGGATCGCCGCGGTTTGAAGATCGAAATTAGATGTTTCAAAGGCCCAATATGCTTTATTGACCTCTAACTGATAGATAATTGGGAAAGGACTTTCTCCGTACACTAACTTGTAATGCATACAACACATCGGTGTCTTAAAAAGACGGTACGAAATGCCATAAAGCATATATAGTTTGTTGACCATGAGGACATAATTTTCTGCCAAACCGTTCCTTTCTAGAATACGTTTTCAAACCACGATTGGACACTCTACTTGTCCGTTCGTTTAAGGGTGAATAAGCTGGTGCAAGACGTGAGTGGACCCCATACTTAGGACATTACTTTAGCCAAATTGATCATTACAAAAATGGGTCCCACGATCGCTTATAATAGCTCTAGGTGTTCCGAATCAGGCAAAAGAGATTTTAAAAACTTAACTACAACTCGAGCATCATTTGTGGGGAGCGCCTTCGCTTCCACCCACTTTGAAAGATAATCAACGGCTACGAGGATGTATTTCTTCCCATGTGAAGACGAAAATGGCCCCATAAAATCGATACACCATACATCGAAGATTTCACAAACTTGAATAGCATTTTGAGGCATCTCATCTCGTTGTGAAATTTTGCCTTGTCTTTGACACGTATTACAAGATTTGATCATAGTATGGGCATCTCGATATATGGTCGGCCAAAAGAAACCGACATCAAATACTTTTCGAGCGGTGAGATTGGCACTATGATGGCCCCCGGCGGGTCCTTCATGACAAGCTTTGAGGATATCATTAGCTTCTTGCCCATGCACACACCTTTGAATGATTTGATCCGCACATATACGAAAAAGATAAGGATCGTCCCAAAAGTAATTTTTAACGTCCTTGAAAAACTTCTTCCTTTGTTGAGTCGTCATTCCTTTGATGATAAAATTCCCCGCATGGAAATTTGCATAGTCCGCAAACCATGAGGTACTTCCACTAGATATTTTACCAAGAGTTTCTAAAGGAAAATTTTCATTTATGTCTTTGTTTTCTAACACATCCTTACGAGGATTCTCAAGTCTAGATAAACGACACTCACCCCGGCCCCGCCGCGAGGTTCTCACTTCCTTTGTTTATCCGGATGGTGGATTTCCAAATTCTTATAGGAGGAGCACCCACCGGAGCAAGCAACCTCGGCTTGGCATCTGGTTTTTCAAAAAGGTACTTTAAAGCCGTATAGTGATCAGCTATACACTAAGCTTTTAGATAAGACAAGCTTATGGCCCGAAACTTTTCCAAATGCATACACTACGGCAAGCTATTTTCCTTTTCTGTGGTAGTGTAATGAATTTGAGCTTCTGTCATTGTCTTGCTTGCATAATGTATAGGCTGAAAGTGCTTCGATCTTCGTTGTCCTAAAACCGCACCAATCGCGAAATCACTTGCATCACACATGAGTTCGAAAGGTAGGTTCCAATCCGGGACAACTAAGATTGAAGCCTCGGTAAGCTTCCTTTTAAGAGTCTGAAAAGAATCAATACAATCCTTAGAAAACACAAACGGTGTTTCTTTTTCAAGAAGGTAAGTCATTGGTCTAGCTATTTTGGAAAAGTCTTGGATAAATCGACAGTAAAAACTTGCATGACATAAGAAACTCCTAACACCTTTAACGGTAGTTGGGTGAGAGGGCTTAGCGATAACATCGACTTTAACATGATCGACCTCAATTCCTGACTTTGAAATTTTATGACCTAACATAATTCCTTCTCTACACATAAAGTGGCACTTCTCCCAATCAAGAACTAAATTTGTGTCTTCACACCGTTTTAGCATCTTTTCTAAATTGGAGAGGCACGAATCAAAACTATCCCCAAAAACCGAGAAATCATCCATAAACACTTCCATAGTCTTTTCGATCATATCATGGAATATGGCCATCATACACCGTTGAAAAGTACCGGGAGCATTACACAAGCCAAATGGCATGTGACGGTACGCGAAAGTTCCATACGGGCATGTGAAAGTAGTTTTCTCCTGGTCCTGAGAAATACCCTGAAAATCCATCTAGAAAACAATAAAATTCATTTCTGGCTAATCTTTCTAACATCTAATCCATAAACGGCAATGGAAAATGATCTTTTCGAGTCGCTTCATTTAACTTTATATAGTCTATGCAAACTCTCCACCTGGTAACTAAACGTGTCGGAATTAATTCATTCTCTTCATTAGCAACAACTGTTATTCCACCTTTCTTTGGAACACAATGCACTGGACTAACCCATGGGCTGTCGGAGATCGGGTAAATCATACCGGCATCAAGAAGTTTTAAGACCTCCTTTTTGATTACCTCGTGAATTTTTGGGTTAACCCGTCTTTGACTTTGAACCGTAGGTTTGTAATCATCCTCCATCAAGATTTTGTATGTACAAAAAAAACGAGGGTCGTACCTGATGTCGGTTGTTTTCATGCAATGGCCCTTTTATGTGTTTTAGCACCTTTAAGAGAGTTCTTTTTCATCATTCTTTTAAACCTTTTGCAAATCACGGATGGTACTTGTCAATTTTCTTCTAAGAAGATATTCAAATGAGATGGTAAATCTTTTAACTCTAATTCTGGAGGTTCTTCCATTGAGGATTTCGCCTTGATTACTTCTCCTTGCTTTAGGTCTTCGGAGGGAGTTGAAACGGAGTCATTATTTAAATAATGTTTCAAATTAAGCAAATATCTCCTCCGTACTAGCAATCGGCATGATAATTTAGGTGAATCAAAATCATCCTTGAGATAAGCTTCGATCTCTTCTAAAATGAATTCGAAAGTAAGAGGCTAGAAGTCGGGGGGGAATGCCACTCGAAGAATTTATTAGAAAACCAAGCAATTTCCAGGCCATACTCCTTACAAACTCATCAATGATGTCCAATTCGGTTTATTGACTTCCCAAATCATTTGTAGAGAGTATCTCGTAGTTTGATTGATTAAAAGTAACGGCTTCGTTACAACCCGGAAGGGTTATTTCTTTCTCATAAAACATCAATTAAGGCTTTTTTACGACCTGGTTCTTAAGAATGATCTCCCCATTAGTATGGTTGATGTACTAGGAACGATCGGCTTCAATAAAATCTAACAAATACCAAAGTCGGTAGGAAAGTGGAACTTTCCCACTTTGACATAAACGTCTTCGGCGAGTCCTTTAGGATGAGTTACAGATCGATCCGCAAATTCAAGAGTCATCTGAGTGGGGGTAAGTTCGGGTAAGGATAAATTTTTCCAAATGGAAAGGGGCATAAGATTTATGCTCCCGCCAAGATCGGCCAAGGCGTGACATACATCCATTCCCGGGAGAAACTTGTCGGGATCTCCAAGCTTTTCGGGAAGCTTTTTGAGGAGCATCGCCGAGAAATTCTCGTTCAACGGTATCTTAGCTAATTGATTCGTCAAAAGTATATATATAATATACCACTAGGCAAATCCAAACTCTTTACCCTTGACCAAGGCAAAAAGTCAAGACCTACTTAGAAATAAAATATATAAGAATCAATAATAAAAAGATTCCGGAAGAGATATTCCCGGGTCGTATGTCCCAACGAGGCTGCAATTGAAATTTATCCTGGTTTGATGAGAAATTGAATGATGGAAACACTGATATAATTAAAACTAAAATTAATTAAATAAAACCTAATTTAATCTACGGTTAAACAAGTTTAGGAAATGGGGATCTAAAAACTACGGGATACAAATTAGTTATAAGGGATCCTAAAATTAAATTTATACTAAAATACGGGGAACAGAATCAGGTATCGGGAACCCTAAATACTAAAAATTAAGAAAATAAATGCTAAATTAAATTAAAAATCAAAATTAAATTCTAATTAACTTTAATTGAATAATAAGATAAAACTAGAACTACAAAGGAGGTCTGTTTGAAGTAAGACGAAAAGGAACGGGTTTAAAACTTGTGCACACGTAAAACGGGTTCTAAGAACTAGTTTAAGAAAAATTAAACTTATACTAAATGTTATATTTTTCCTAGACACTAAATGACAAAAGAAAATTTTGTAAAAAAGAAAAATATTTTTTTATTAATTTTTGGATTTTTTATGAATTTTTAAAGATTAATAACTAATTAAATTTAAGAAAATAGAAAAAGACAAAAAATAAAAGTTATAAAATTCTGAAAAAAAAAATAAAATAAAATAAAGATTAAGTTAACAATTTAAAAATATAAAAAGAATGCCCAAATTTTACTGTTTAAATAAAAGTAATTAAACTAAATATAAATCTAAACCTAAATTATATTAATTAAATTAAATAAAACTAACTGTGGTTAACTTAAGGACTAACAGTGAAAAGGACACAAGGACAAACGGGGTAACAGGCTAACTAACCACAGGGACTAACAATGTTAAAACTGTAAAGAGAAAGTTACACAATTGGTCATGAAGTGGACCCCAGAACTACAAAGTGGGTCCAAAGTGCTTATTATCAAAAGCCAAAAAAGAAGCAAAAGATGTTATTCGGGGGCTTAGAGGGGAGTATTTTTCATAAAGGGGCATAGCTTCCAGCCTGACTTAACTAAAGCTAGAAAAGTTGAGCTTTTGGGGCTGCAAAAAGCTTTTTAGCTTATTTTATCTTTCTTTTCTGATTTTAAGGTGCCAAATATAGCTAGAAAACTAATGGTAATAAAGCTCTAGGCCTTAAGGGATACCTAAATAAGCTAAGGTAAACTTATAATAAGCCCTAAAATAAGCTGAAAGGAAATAGCTATGTTAAGTTTTAAAAGAAAATAAAAAAATGAACTTAAGCCCTAGAATAAGCTATATAGAGGGGGAAATACAGCTATGTATTTTGGGGAAATTAAAGGGGCTACTAATAAGCTATAATTAAATATCTAAAATGATCATAAGGCTTGAATACCAAAATAAGCTAAACAAGTTGGCTGAGTTTTATGGTCTAAGACCAGGGGAGGTAAAACAGTGCGCTAAAGGTTATTTGAGTCTATGCAATTAAGCTTCAAGAGCTTTTTAGCCAAAAAACAAACCCAAAACAGATTAAATAAGTGAGGCAAATGAGCTTATTTTCAAAATTTGACCCCTTAGAGTTAAGAAAAGGCTGCTGATGTTGGGGCTTGAAAATGGGAGTTCTTAAAAAGTTTGCAAAGCCAAGTTTTGACTTATACTTGGTCAAGCCAAAAGGACAGCACAAGGGGTATGGGATTTTTGGCTAGAAACTACTCAAAGAGCACACAATGGTGTGCTTAAGCTGCATAAGCAGCTTGAGCACTTAAGCTCAATTATGCTTATTCAAATCTTGACAGAAACCAAAGGAAACATAAAAACTAATTTTTAAACTAAAAGTGGTGATTAAATTGTCTTAATAAAGCCCACACACTCAGCCAAAGTTGGCTGCGTGAGCCAGTGACCCATACCAAACCCAAAATGACCCATTTTGGGGTTAAACCAAACACCCCCTTATTTTATAAAAAAACTTTTTAACTGATTTTTTTGTAAAAGAAAGCAGAGATAAGTGATCACAAGTAAGTTTTAATAACTTTTAACACATGTTTAAACAATTTAACAGAATTAAACAGTTTTAAATGATGCTTGAAATTTCAACAATAGCAATTTTCTCAAAAACACTTAACTTTTATTAAAATGAAAGTATTACAATAAAAACTTGAAAAGAAACTGAGTACAATGATTTTTAAAGCAAACTTGATTAAAATTTAAACTAAGGAAGTAAAAACGGGATTTTTTTTCTTTTTCTTGTTCTCTTCTCTTTTATAGAGGCCCTCTTCCTTCTCTTTGTCTTGGGTTGTGATTCCTGTGAGAGTAGGAAGCCTCACACTCAATCCTAGCCCTCCATTTGGTCTTGTACACAATCTCACCATTGAAGGGGCACGGGTTTTTGTGTATTGTTGAACTGGAAAGGTTATAGGGGTAATGGGGAGTGGGGAAGGGTATGGGATGGCTGTAGAGTGTACTAGGGTTAGTGGTTTTGGCCAAAAACCATGGGGGAGGGTGGTTTGGTTTTGGCGCGAAGGCTGGGTAAGGACGGGTTGTTTGCAGGGTTTAAAAGAGAAGATTGGGGAAGAGGCAAGAATGCCCCCCCAACTCTCTCTCTCTTTTCATTTTGTTTTAAGCCGATTTTTAGTTATAACAAGGTTTAGAAAGTGACGGTTTTGGTCCTTGTGGTTTATTAACAAAAGATTTAAAAGGGTTTGGCAAATTGCAAGAATGGTCCCTGCTGTTTTATAACTAAAAGAGAAAAAGGTAAATTGCAAAACCAGCCCTTGTGTTTTATTTTTGCCTTTTCTTTATAAAACAAGTTTCAAAATTGGCAATTTTAGCCCCTAAAGTTTATAAAAATGGATTTTGGGCTTTTGTTGGGCTTGGGTTTTGTGTTGGGCCCATTGGGCTTGTATTGGGCCCACTTGAGTGTGTCTGGGCCCAATAAGGTTTAGGTGGGTTTATTGGGCTTTTTCAAGCCCAATAAGGTTATGGAGTGGGTTTTGTGTGTACAATGGCTGAGATTGGCTGTAACTGGGCTAGGATTGGGCCTTCAAAGTCTTCACAGTCTTTGTAGATATACTATTGGGCTTTCCCGGCCCATCAGATGGGTTAAGATTGCATCCAATAGTATTCTTCAGTTCCGGCTCCGGTTTGACTGCTGATTCTTCAGTATTGACTCTGACTTTGGCATTTTTGGACTTTGGCCTTGATTTTGCACAGTCTTTTCCATTCCATGCTCAGTTTTGTCATTTTGGCTTGGTTTTCTGTCTTTTTTGATGATATCCACTTCCTGCACAATACAAATGCAAAACAAACATATATTTGGCAGTTTTTGTCTGTTTTTGGTCATTTAAGCTCGTTTTTAGAGGTAAAAGATATGTGTAATTAAGCACTTATCAGATCCCCAAACTAAGGTATGGTGTACCTCAAGCAATGTGATGAAGTAAACAACGGTACGCTCCCACGTTTTCCACCATTTTTTCTGAATTTACACTAAACTACAACTAATATTTTTGGATTTTCTCATTTTTTAATAAGTTTGACTTTCTTGATTTATTAAAACTGGGATCATAGTATGAAGAATCTAAGAAAGCTGCCCCGTAGAGTGATCTACGGATGTCCTGACGGATAAATTCATCGTCCTCGATTTTTCACAAGTTCCAAGCTAAGCAATTAAACAAGATCATTGTCGATATAAGTTTATATGTTAAGCCCTCATACTTATGACTTGTGAATTTTCAACTCCCAACATGGATATACGATTGAATGTGTGTACTCATTTTAATTTAACCATAGACCAACTTATTTTCATAGTCATAATTCAAAATGAATCATGACTCAAAGCAACAACTTATTAAGACTTCGTAACTTGATTTCGAGATTTAAACTTTAGAACTTTTTGCAACATATTCAACATCTTAATCAATTAATTTCCTTTAAGTTTTAGGGAATGCGTAACATGCGTAGTTTGAACCCCTACCTCGTGGTTAAGGAGTAGGATTATCACGACAACGGACCGATGTTCTTTTTTGAAAACCCACCCCGTTGCTAGCGTAGTGGGAAATCACATCAACACCTTATTCCTAATATGGCTAAGGATTGGTGTCTTAGTTTGAACCCTCACCTAGACCTTTCTTCCAAGTGAGATATCACGACACACCAAATCCCTAGAAGTAAAGACGTCTTAGTTTGAACCCCCACCTCGTTGCTAGCGGAGTGGGATATCACGACACATCTTTTACTTGTTCCATAATATCAACTGCATGCTTCATTGGCAAAATTTCAATATTCATGCATTTTTGCATTCACATTTCATTCATGCTTCTTTGGCATTTATCTATTAAATCACTACAAAATCTCGCTTTTGAAAACTCAAGTTACAAATTTGAAGCTTTTTCTGAAAACATCGATTGACTTAGCTGAATTAAATTGAGTACGTATGATTAGGCGGATTAGAAATTCACGGGAGAGAAAACCACAAGTTACTTGTATAAGTTTTTAGAAGAATCTTGCTTAGCGCATAAACTTATATTTAACTCTATCATTTCTCGTTCTTCACATTATTAAAATTCAAAGCAATAGAATTCGTGAAAGCTTGGCCTAAAGGAACTAGCTAGGGCTCAACACGCCCGATCAAGTCAAAAATTATTCTTATTCTACCCAAAAGAAAAGCAAAACTGTGACAAAACACTATTTATATTTTTGAAAAATTTTCAATTTTTTCATTTTTTTGGTATTTTGGTGGTAAAAACGGGTTTACGTGGTAACAATGCTGCAGGAAACAATCAAATCGAAGATACCCCCCCAAACTAGAACTAAACATCGTCCTCGATGTTTTGAAGGGTACTACATTAATCCTAAGGCCGTTTATGAGGTATGCCAAAAATTAAAAGATAGTCGATAAGATTAGGATATTCGGATTCCCAAATGAAGCTGAGGATGTGAAACTCTTGTTGAACTGACAAAAACTTTGTAGAGTCTTCACAATCCGGGCAATCCTGGACAATAACAACAACATGGAAACACGGGTAATGGAAAAGACAAGCTATTTTACACAACAACAAAACATTTATTTCAACTACGGATAAGCATGGGGTGCCTCCCACGAAGCGCTTGTTTAGGGTCGCGATGCTTGACCCATCACAAGGATTTATTGATCCTTGGGGAAAGTTTGGAGATCTGGAACTACCAAGAAGTTGGTACGATCCCCTCCAAGTAGTGCTGTGACGCGATGACCATTCACTTTGAAATTTGGACAGGTTAGGGGCTGAGAAAAGGCTCAACAGTGCCGTACGGAAATACTTTAGTGAATGGTGTGAAAGGGCCATTCCAACGGGATTTTAGTTTGCCCGAGAAAATCTTTAATCTGGAATTAAAGAGGAGGACTCGATCACCTAATGTTAAAAACCGGTTTTGATCTTGAGTCATGGAGCCTCTTTGTTTTGGCCTTATAGATTTAATGAGTTCTCTTAGGCATGATCACGAAGTTCATTAAGTATATTCATTGAGTTGAACTTTCGTGTTTGAAGCACCGTAATTACAGGATCGAAGTTTTGCCTTGTTTTAAGGCCCAGTAGGCTTTGTGCTCAGCTCTGATCGGAAGATGGCATGCCTTTCCATACACAAGCTTGTAAGGAGTACACCCGAATGGGTGTCTTGTTGTAGCTTGTGCGGAAGGCCTCTAGTTGCTTCATCTTGTTTGTCCGAACAGGAGGCACGGTTTTTACCTATGGTCCTTTCTAAAATTCTTTTCAAGCCATGATTTGAAACTTCCACTTGCCCACTTGTTTGTGGGTGTTAACGGTGGAGAGACGTGAGAACTCCATATTTCTGCATGCCTTTGTAAACTGGTCAATTACAAAAATTGGGTTCCTGCGATCTTATGATTGCACGGGGAGCACCAAATCTGGCGAAGAGAGAATTTCAGAAATTTGCAAAACTATCGGGCACTTTTGTGGGGAGCGCTTTTGCTTCAACCCATTTTGACAAATAGTCGAACTGCACGAGAATATACTAGTTTCCACTATAATAACTTTACTTTCCCCAAAATTCTCATCCACAATACAATCAAACAACACAATAATTTAATTAATTATTCCACACCAACTAATATCCTAAAATACCAATCCTAATTATATACCTTACAAGACACACTTATTTCAAAAAAATTATTATTTCCCCACATCCCTTCTACCCAATCACAAAAAATTCATATCTTAAATCCCAATCATATTATTTACAATCCAAAAAAAAAAAAAAAAAAAAAAAAAATATAAAAAAAAAAATAACCCCCACCAACTTTTTGAAACCCCCCACAAAAAAAATTTTACCCCAAACCCCACCCCCCCCCCCAATGCAGCTGAGAGAATCTCAAGAGCTGCTTGCCCTTGTGCAACAACGCTGAGTCACTTGATTTATCTGCACAAATTTTAACAAGATGGGGTACGTACCAAAAATAAATGTTTCACGTCCTTGAAGAAATTATTCTTCTGTTGGGTTGACATGACCCTTACAAACGAAGTTAACCCGCGTGGTAATTTGCAAAGTCGGCAAACCACGGGGTTCTAGAATCTCCACGAAAGGTCACCATATTTAACGTCTCAAGAGGAAAACTTTCATTTATCTCTTTAGGATCATTGACGTTTTCATACGGGTTTTCCAATCTGGACAGATGATCGGCTGCGAGGTTCTCGGCTCCTTTAGTATCAATAACTTTGAAGTCAAATTCTTGGAGGAGGAGAACCCATCGGAGCAATCTCGCCTTGGCATCCTTTTTTGCAAAGAGATACTTAAGGGCGGAATGGTCCGTATGCACTATGCTTTTGTTCATGATGAGGTAAGACCTGAATTTCTCGAAAGCATACACTATGGCAAGTAATTCTTTTTCAGTCGTAGTGTAGTTCGTTTGTGCTTCAATCAAGGTCTTACTAGCATAGTGGATAGGCCGAAAATGTTTCTCATGACGTTGCCCCAAAACTGCACCTATGGCGAAATCGCTTGCATCGCACATAAGCTCAAATGGAAGGTCCCAGTTTGGAGCAATCAAGATTGGAGCTTCCGTAAGTCTATCTTTCAATGTTTGGAAAGCTCGAATGCAGTCATCGGAAAAGATGAATGGAGTATTCTTCTCAAGGAGATGGGTCATTGGTCGAGATATTTTTGAGAAATCCTGAATGAACCGCCGGTAAAAACCGGCATGACCGAGAAAACTCCTAATTCCTTTGACGGTGGTGGGATGAGGTAATTTTGCAATGACATCGATTTTGGCTTTGTCAACCTCAATCCCTTTCTTAGAAATCTTATGGCCGAGGACAATGCCCTCTTTGACCATAAAATGGCTCTTTTCCCAGTTAAGACTTAAGTTGGTGTCTTCACACCTTTGAAGCATGTGGTCTAAACGGGAA
>BQNB010045154.1:5378-27192 GCA_026074375.1 Tanacetum coccineum
CAGTACTAAGTCCTTCTACTAGCAGTATTAAGTAAGCTTGGCAGTACTAACTTTGTACTGGCAGTACTAACTCATTTAGTATTATTGGCAGTATTAAGTCATATGAAGATTTATTCCTAACAATCATTTATTCCTAACAGTCACAGTTACTTTTGACGGCGTCAGAACATCAAAGAGACGGCGTCAAGAAATTTGAGACGGCGTCAGGACTTAACCGACATAGTGAAGCCCTAGAAGATTTGCCGAAGCGACGACGTCGCGATTGTTTTTCTATATATACAAACTCAGTTTTAGGGTTTTAAGTGTGGAACTCAGGAGTCATTATTAGGGTACGAATATTATTAGTAGTTAGGTCGATTTTAGGGTGTGAAAACCCTCTTGTATCAACCTATAACTCTATGTTTTAATCAAGTGAAGTTTTTTATCATTAATCTTTCAGTATGTCTATATGTTGTATGATTAATTATTGTTCTTTGCTTCCTTTTAACATGTTAAGCTAGATCTTATAGTGTTTGCTTATGATTGCATGAAAACTTAGTTTGTAGATCCTTTTAATATTGCTTCTTGTTGATGGATGTGCTTGTTAGGCTCTAGAAAACGAGCTTCTTAATTGTTTGCGAAGACGTCTAGGGAAACATAATTGAGTAGAAAGGATAGCATCGGTAACAGTCTTTATACTACCTTACTCATCTGTGGTTGATCGCCTTTTAAGTGATTTAATGCATGTAATGTACTCTTAAGGGCCTTGTAATAGTCTTCATACTACCTTACATGTGCGTTGCCTAAACAGAATATTACATAGATGACGGGTTCGTGTAATTCGTTCATGACTTAAGAAATACTTACACATCACATCGCAAGAGTGACAAAGCAATAGTATTAGGAGAAGCAAACTAAGAATTAATGCGTGATTAAGTAAACACAATTATTTACCTATAAGAGTTTCCACAGTAGTTTAGATTAATTTCAGTTATTAGTTTAATTAGTTTAAAACCAAAACTCCCTTAAAACTAGAGATTTTAATTGCTTTCTTAAAATTATAAAAATAATATTCTTCCAACCCCAGTTACGTTTAGTTCGAACCTTCCCAACCTATTCCCCTAGAGAACGATAACAACCCCTGAGTCTTGCCTATACTACACTATAACGGTTAGGTACTTTGCCTAGGAAGTTGTAAAACCTGGTGTGTTACAACGACCGCATCAAGTTTTTGGCGCTGCTGCGTGGGAAATAGTTAGGTGTCAAATTTTATTTTGCTTAGGTATACTCATTTGATTCCTATCAAGTGATAATTTTAATTTCTGTCAATTAGCTTTCTCGTAGTCTATCTTTTCTTTGTGTTATTTGTTTTGTAACCTCCACTTAATTATTCCACTCTTCACTATGGATAACGCGAATTCATTTATACCCGTCCCACCAAACGGACTCCACGTTAGGATCACCCAAGAGCTTAATGAGATCCGCGTAATCTCGGCCATGATAGACTCTCACCTTAGGCAACCATTAAATGATTTTATGAACTCACATAATGTAATTGAAATGGATGCGATGGATCGGTAGATACACCCTTTGTCTCTCCCTTCTTGGATTCGGATGATGAGTCGGATGATGGTGAAGTACTTAATGAGTTAGATGAGTATGGGAATGCTGGAAATGTTTTACTGTAATAGGATAAACAGTCTTGATCGAGAGGACTTAACATTCCCTTGTATGATAGGTTTTAGGAAGTTTGTTGCTTATTTTGACTCCTTTTTGCCAATGAAAATTATTACGCGTAAGGCTTATAACACTATAATGGTAGAGGGACTTGAAAGCACAGGAAGGAACTTGGTAGCTGTTGTTAGGGATGTTTATGTGTTTGTTGGAAGTTTTACCTATGTCACGGATTTTGTAGTGTTAGAAGACATAGGGGAGTTTATTGTAAGCGACATGGCAGATGTTGTGATGGGAAGACCCTTTAGGGATGTTATTCAATTAGAATACGATTACATTAAGGGCTTAATTTCGTTCAGTCGAATCTTTGGCACATACATCTTTCGGATGCCTCGCATGATGCCTAGGCTTAAGAACTTTAACTAGAGTAAAGTCCCACTTATATTAGTACTTAGCCAACGAGATTTAAAGAGCGTACTTAGGTACCCATTTAAGAAGAATAAGTTGATGTATAAAAATTGCTTAAATCTGGGACCCGAGTACCAAGTAGATGAGAACATGAAAGAGTGGCTTGCCCATGGACATGTGAGCATGCACGAGATCAAAAAAATTTAAGTTTTCATTAGTATGTGTCATAAAAAATTTTGGGTCAAAATTACCTTCTACGCTACGTTTCAGTATATTACTCATCATTTTAAGGACAAAGCAAAGGAAAATGAAGAAATAGTTTCTAAAGATTTATTTCCCCCTACACTTAATGTTGAACATTGTCCTCAATGTTCTTAAAAGTACACGAAAAACGAATAAAGGGAAAAAAGGTAAAAGAAACTATTACTCCTATGGTTTTGCTCAATAATGGTGAAGAAACAAATGATCCCGGCTAAATCGTCATCCAAGAATCGGCCACATGAAACTCCTAAGAACTTACGGGTTTCTCCTCATCAAATATAACCTGCAAATCAAAGACACGAAACAACTACACCTGGCAAAAAAATTGGCAGGATAATAATATATAACGTAATTAATTAGGGTTTTGCCACTAGGAAAGCAATAAAGATAGGATGAATGTGCTAATGTAATCGTGGTTTTCTGCAAGTTTGAGAAAAATTACAAATTCTGGAAATTATACAAAAGTAATTATTAAGAAATTAAAAAAATACTAATTTTACTGTAGCTGGAGACGCGACGCTGTCAGGAAAAATCCTGACGCCGTCTCCAGCGTCTTTAAAGAAATTTTTTTCTTGGAAAAATTTCTGCACGCAATTCCTATTAGTTATTTCCTGAAAAACAAATTAATGTTTAAATCACAAAAACAATCACAAACATATGACTCTAACATGACACACAAGACGCGAATCAATCTAAATTATCTATTTTACATGTTTGAAATGGTTCTTAGAAACCAGATAATTTTCATACACTTATTTAATGCAAAATAAATTTGATTGCAATTAAGACGAAGTTAAAAAACAAAACAAAGCATGATCACATAATTCAAACATATAAAAACAAATAATAAAGATCTAGGAGCGAACATCACATTTTTAGGGTGCTTGAATTCCTAAAGATCTAGGGGCGAACCGCAAAAAAAATTATATGACTAGCACAAAAAACCCTACCACTCTAAAAAATTTCACCCAAAAAATATGAGGTTTGCCCCTAGATCTTTAGAAATTCAAGCACCTTTCTATGGTGCTTAAGATAGTTTTACCTTTAGCTTGTCGAGTTAAGGAATGAGCAATCATATATGTCGCGTTCATGGATTTGATTATGCATATGTGGTTTTATCGCTTTTTCTAGAGCATTGGTATCGGTTAAAACTATATGAGAGTGTATCGATAGTATATTAAATTCTAGAACTTGTTTTAGTGATCATCCTAAGACCGTAAGTGAGATCGCATTCGTGTGATTAGGATTTTTTAAATGATAAGATGCACTAGGATAAACCATGTTTTAAACCTGCATTTTTAATTATGGTCTCCCCGATCATATAAGCACCCTCACACCCTTGCTTCGCACTCATATTTAGTGTAAGATACCCCTGGTACACCACTCCGAGCCTATCCTTTTCGCTGTTCTCGTAATTTTCTGATGGATTTCGGATTATTAATAAAGAGCATTGTTTACACCCACACCAATTGTTACACCCAAATCTCCTTAGCCTTCCTTTTATGTACTCGTTTTTAGTACATTATTGTAAAACCTATTTAATTATTTTCTTGAGTACATGGTTGCTAAGTCGAGTCTTTTTATTAGTGTATGCAGTTTTGGGACGATTAGGATTCATGGTATTTTTTATTTTATAGATAAATGGGAAAGAAAGTCAAATTATTACCCCCATACGTGCTTAATAAACTCCATGTTTGTTGATCCTTTCAATTTGGGTCATTAGTTAGTTTATGTATTGAGTAACAAAAACTCAAGTGTAGGGGTGCATCTATAAACCCCAAGTCATGTATTATTATGTTTCAGTAGATGGCAGGGCAAAAGTGTACGAAAAAAAGTGAAAAGAAAAATAAAAAGAGAAAAACAAAAAAACAAAAAAAAATAAAAAAAAAGAGAAAAGAAAAAAAAATGTGCGGGCTGCTATCTTACTTATGTTTATGTTTATGTCAAGAAAGTGTCAGAAAAGAAAAAAGAGTTTGATGTAGAGTTTTGTATATCTTAATCTTAGTGTGGTCGAGTCTTGGCTTAGCAACACCTTCACATGTATTCTTGTATATTAATTAACTCACCACCACCCCAAATGCACCCAAATATATCGCATCCGTTTCGTTTCCATTTAACTTACACCCAAACACCACAACCCTTTAAAGACCTCTTTGATAGTAATTCCTAGGTGCTTACGCCACAGTGATGGAGGTTTGATCATTTATCAAGCTTATGGTAATTTATATGCTATGACAGGTAATGAGTGTTAATTTTTTTGTTTCCCATATTAAATAATTCATTATACACCCGAGAGAAAGAGATAATCCAAACACTTATGTGAGGTGCTAGTATATAATTTACGTGCTTTTAATTACGAGGTTTAATAGGTTGTGTCATAAACTATCTTTAAAAAGTAAGTTAAATGCCCCCGATATTGCTATTGTCTAGGTAGAAAGCCCATTTGCTTGAGGACAAGCAAATTCCAAGTGTAGGGGTATTTTATGAGGTGTTATTTTATCCACTTTTTTGGGGTCATTTAACCCCCTAAATCATGAAAATATGCTTACAATACGTGCTTAATTGTTTCTTTTTTGTGTTTTTAGCACTTGGATGGCTTTTGGAGGAAATACACGTGACTTGGGCTCATTTGGGGAAGAAACGAACGAGATTACAACTCTACACCAAAGTCGAAGAAGAAAAGGGCACACAGACCCTGGAAACGGCGTCACAATTACTTGTGATGGCGTCAAAACATCAAAGAGACGGTGTTAGGAAATTTGAGACGGCATCAGGACTTAACTGACATAGTGAAGCCCTAGAAGATTTGGTGAAGCGACGGCGTCAGGATTACAAAGCAACATCGTCGCGATCGTTTTTCTATATATAAAAACTCAGTTCTAAAGTTTTAAGTGTAGAGGTCGGGAGTCATTATTAGGGTACGAATATTATCAGTAGTTATGTCAATTTTAGGGTGTGAAAACCCTCTTGTATCAACCTATAACTCCATGTTTTAATCAAGTGAAGTTCTTTATCCTTAATATTTCAATATGTCTATGTGTTGTCTGATTAATTATTGTTATTTGCTTCCTTTTAACATGTTAGGCTAGATCTTATAGTGTTTGCTTATGATTGCATGAAAACTTAGTTTGTAGATCCTTTTAATATTGCTTCTTGTTGATGGATGTGCGTGTTAGGCTCTAGAAAACTAGCTTCTTAATTGTTTGAGAAAACGTCTAGGGAAATGTGATTGAGTAGAAAGGATACCATCGGTAACAGTCTTCATACTACCTTATCCATCTATGGTTGATCACCTTTTAAGTGCTTTAATGCATGTAATGTACTCTTATGGGCCTTGTAATAGTCATCATACCACCTTACTTATGCGTTGCCTTAACGGAATATTACATAGACGGCGGGTTTGTGTAATTCGTTCACGACTTAAGAAATACTTACACATCGCATCATAAGAGTGTCAAAGAAATAGAATTAGGAGAAGTAAACTAAAGATTAATGCATGATTAAGTAAACACAATTATTTACCTCTACGAGTTTCCACAATAGTTTAGATTTAATTTCAGTTATTAGTTTAAAACCAAAACCCCCTTTAAACCATCGATTTTAATTGCTTTCTTAAAAATATAAAACTATAAAAATAATCTTCTTTCAACCCCTTATACCTTCGTTACGTTTTGTTTGAACCTTCCCGACCTATTCCTTTAGAGAACGATAACAACCCCCCGAGTCTTGCCTATACTACACTACAATGGTTAGGTACTCTGTCTAGGGAGTTTTAAAACCTGGTGTGTTACAATGACCGCATCAAGGTTGTAGAATCATGATGGGTTGGGATAATAGTGTGGTAAACTATTCTATTCTTCATTCTAGGAGCCAATCTATTTTAAGCTTAGTGGAGGTATGCAATTCTAATATTTTCTTTTTCCTTACAACTGTCTATGCTGATAATAAAGGGAGGGATATAAGAGATTTATGGAAGGATTTAAATCTATATAATAAATTGTTAATAATAGAGCTTGGGTTATGATGGGTGATTTTAATGTTGGTCTGAATATTGAAGATCACTCAAATTGAGGCTCTTATTATACTCAGGATATGATAGAGTTTGATGAGTGTGTGAATGAAGTGGGTATGGAAGATTTAAGCAGTTCTTGTTTGCAGTTTACATGGACTAATAGTCTTCTTAATCCAAATGCTACTACCTTTAAGAGAATTGATAGAGTTATGGGAATGAGAAATTTGTAGTAGAGTTTAATAGATCTAATGCTTTATTTTTACCATATGTTATCTCAGACCATAGTCTTACTATTCTTAACTGCCTTGGGGCTACTCATAAGAAAAGGGAAGCATTTATATTTGCTAACTATACTATTGAGAAAGAGGAGTTTTTAGACATAGTTAAAGTTGGTTGGTGCCATGATATTAAGGGGTTTGATATGTTCAAATTAGTAAAGAAATTGAAGAGTCTTAAATCTTGGCTAAACAAGCTAAACTGGAGGAATGGAATCTGTTTCAGAGGGTGTCTAATCTAAAGAAGAAACTTGATGTTGCACAAACAGCAGTAGAAAATGATCCTCATAATCTTGTTTTGAGAGGGGAGGCAATTGATGTGTTGGAGTAATACATTGAAGCCTTAAAAGATGAAGAAGAGTTACCTGTTCAAAAAGCCAAAGTTTGATGGATGAGTGAAGGGGATCAAAACTCTACATTCTTTCATAAAGTGCTTAAACAGAAACTAAACAGAAGTATAATTGGTAATATTAATAGAGATAATAGGATTAGATATAAAGGGGAGGACGTTGTCAAGCAATTTTTTATGCATTTTAAGAAGTTTCTTGGGAATAAGAAGAATATACAGAGTATGAACAACTATAATAATACCTTTCACACAAAAATTCATCTTGAGATGTGTGGTGAATTATTCAAGAATGTTATTATATTGGAGATAAAATAAGATATGTTTGGAAGTGATGTTAATAAGGCACCTGGACGTGATGGTTTTACAGTTAAGGTTTTTAAAAAATCTTGGATTATAGTTGGTTATGATATATGTGAAACTGTAATGGATTTCTTCATCACGTGAAAGCTATTGGGTGAAATTAACTCCACATTGATTACATTAGTTTCTAAAATCCATACTCCAAGCATGGTTACTGACTTCAGACTAATTTTTTGTTGTAATGTAATATACAAGTGCATTAGCAAGATCCTAACTAGTAGAATTAAACTCTTGATGTTTTGGTCAATAAAAATCAAAATGCATTCATTACAAGGAGGAAAATCACATATAACATTCTACTGTCTCAAGAACTCCTTAAAGGGTATGATTTTGCTTATAGTCCTAGAAGATGTGCATTCAAGATTGATGTTCAAAAGGCTCATGACACTGTTGAGTGAAAGTTTTTAGAAGATATTCTAGATTCAGTTTGGTTTTCCTCAAAAGTTAGTCAATTGGATCATGGTATGTGATTCTACTCCTTCATATAGCCTTTGCTTAAATAGGGATAAGCATGGTTTTTTTCAAGGGTGGAAGAGGGTTAAGGAAAGGGAATCCCGTATACATGAAGCTTAAAAGATGAAGAAGAGTTCATTTTCATAAAAGCCAAAGTTTGATGGATGAGTGAAGGGGATCAAAACTCTACATTCTTTCATAAAGTGCTTAAACAGAAACTAAACAGAAGTATAATTGGTAATATTAATAGAGATAATAGGATTAGATATAAAGGGGAGGACGTTGTCAAGCAATTTTTTCATGCATTGTTAAGAAGTTTCTTGTGTAATAAGAAGAATATACATGTATGAACACACTATTTAATACCTTTCTCAAACATAAAATTCATCTTGGGATGTGTGGTGAATTATTCAAGAATGTTTATTTATTGGAGATTAAATATAAGATATGTTTGGAAGTGATGTTAATAAGGCACCTGGACGTGATGGTTTTACAGTTAAGGTTTTTAAAAAATCTTGGATATAGTTGTTAATGTTATATGTGAAACTGTAACTGGATTTCTTATCACGTTGAAAGCTATTGGGTGGAAAGTCCCTCCACATTGATTACATTTGTTTCTTAAAAATCCATACTCCAAGCATTGGTTACTTGACTTCAGACTAATTTTTTGTATGTATGTAATTATACAAGTTGCATTAGCAAGATCCCTAACTAGTAGAAATTATAACTCTTGATGTTTTGGTCATAAAAAATCAAAATGCATTTATTACAATGGAGGAAAATCACATATAAACAATCTCTTCTGTCTCAGAACTCCCCCCCCTCCCCCCCACTCCCCCCCCCCCTCCTTTAAAGGGTATGTTTTTGCTATATAAGTTAGAAGATGTGCATTCAAGATTGATGTTCAAAAGGCTCATGACACTGTTGAGTGAAAGTTTTTAGAAGATATTCTAGATTCAGTTTGGTTTTCCTCAAAAGTTAGTCAATTGGATCATGGTATGTGATTCTACTCCTTCATATAGCCTTTGCTTAAATAGGGATAAGCATGGTTTTTTTCAAGGGTGGAAGAGGGTTAAGGAAAGGGAATCCCGTATCCTGTAACTTGTTCACTCTAGTTATGGAGGTTTTCACCTTAATGTTGTGTAAGGAAATTAAGGGGAATGCTAATTTCAAGTATCACTATAGGTGTAAATGGATTAATATAACCCATCTCTTCTTTACTGATGACCTACTTATATTATTCCATGTGATACTGAGTCTGTGAAGATCATTAAAACTGCTTTGGATAATTTCAGTAGTGTCTCTGGTTTGTATCCTAATATGGGCAAAGCACTCTTTTCTATAGAAGTGTGCCTCAGAGTGTTCAAGATGATATTCTGGAAAACCCCCACTCAAATTAGGAAGACTCCATGATAGATACCTTAGAGTGCCTTTAGTTTCTAAAAACATGGAATTAAAGATTGCATAATTTTGATTGACAATGTCAAAAAGAGATTTAGAGATTGAAAGAATAAGAACCTTTCCTCTGCTGAGAGGACCTAATTGATTGCCCCTGTCTTATCATTAATGCAACTCTATTGGAATTCAGTCTTTTTGTTACTAAACACTGTGATCAGGGATATTGCAAAAGTCTTAAAGGGGTTTCTATGGTGTAATGGTAAACTAACTAGAGGCAAAGCAAAAGTGGCTTGGAAAGAGGTGTGCAAACCCAAAAGATCAAAGGGGTTAGGTTTCAAGACTTTGCATATGTGGAATAAGGCCTTGATCTCTAAACATCTATGGAATGTAGTTACTAAAAAAGAATCATTGTGGGTAAAATGGTTTAACATAGTTAAATTGAAAAGGGAGGAGTGTTTGGATATTGAATGTAGTACTACTGATAGCCAGGGATGGAAAACTTTATAGAAACTCATAGATCTATTAAGGAAGCATATCCAATACAAAGTAGGGAATGTTGAAATTATCTTTGCTTGGTATGATAGATGGGAAAATCAGGAAGCTATTTCTAATATTGTAAGTAGAATAGATATTTTTCATGCTGGTTTTAAGGATGATGAGAGGCTCTATAATGTGATGCGGTTGTCGTAAGACTTCTATAAGAAGTTTTACAACTCCCTAGGCAGAGCACCTAATCATTATAGTAGTAGTATAGGCAAGACTCGGGGGTTGTTATCGTTCACTCGAGGAATAGGTTGGGAAGGCTTGATCACGGTCTAACAGAATTCTAATGGTTGAGAGAAGATTATTTTTGTATTTTTATGTTTTATGGAAAGCAAGTAAGTCATATAATTGAGAGGAGGTTTGGTTTTAGCTATTAACTAAATATAATTCTACGCTAATGGTGATAACAATAAGATAAAAGACTGTGTTTATTTAATCATGTATTACTCCCTAGATTGCTTCTCCTAGTGTTGTTGCCTTGTCACCCTTGTAATGATCTGTGTAACTATTTCCTAAGTCATGAACGAATTACACGAACCCGCCGTCTACTTAGTATTCGGCTAGAGAAACGTACACAGTAAGGTAGTATGAAGACTATTACATGGCCCCTAGGGGTACACTAAGTGCATGTGAAATATATTAAAAGTGATCAACCATATTAGGGGGCAAGGTAGTATGAAGACTGTTACCCGATGGTATCCTTTCTACACAATCATGTTTCCCTAGACATATCAATAGCGATACAGACAAAAGCTAGTTTTCTAAAGCCTAACATGCACATCCATTACAAGAAGCAACACCACTAAGATCTACATTCTAGGTTTCATACAATCATAAATAAACACAATAGAAGGTTTAGCCAAGCATATTAAAGATAAAGCAAGAGCATAGATAGATCAAATAACACATAGACATATTAAATAATTAAATAAACCTAACTTGATTAAAACATGAGTTGGAGGAAGCACAATAGGGTTTTTAGGCCCTAAATTCGTCCATAACAGCCGCTAAACGAACTAGGGTTCATACCCTCTTTTTATTCTAAAGTTACACCCTCAAAATCCTAAATTTGGGTTTGTATATTTAGGAAAAACGTTGTGACGGCATCGCGTTTTATTCGTGACGCCGTCATGAAAGAGAATATTCTAGATAATGGGCTGGGTCGTATGCTCTGACGCCGTCATAGAATCTTGTGACGCCGTCTTGATCTTCGCAGTGACGGCGTCACGTTGTATTTGTGATGCCGTCTCCAGCCACTGTAGAGAAATTCTTGATCAATGTTGGTGTAGGTCTGTAGTCTTGTCCGTTTATTTTCTATATGAGCCCAAGTCACGTGTAATTCTTCCAAATACCTTTCAAATGAGAAATACCTGAAAAGGAAAGATTAAGTACCTATTTTGGGCATAAATGCACGATTTAGGGGGTTAAACGACCCCGAAAAAGTGTATAAAATGACACCTCATCAAATACCCCTACACTTGGGATTTGCTTGTCCTCAAGCAAATGGGCTTTTTTACCTAGACAATAACAATATGAGGGGTCATTTTACCTACTCTTTAAAAGTATTTTACAACATAACCTTCTAGACCTGATAATTAAAAGCACAAAAAGTATACACTAGCACCTCACATAAGTGTTTGGGATTCTCTCTTTCACTCGGGTGTATAATAAATTATAACATATGGGGGAAATAGAAAATCAACACTCATTACCTGTCATAGCATATAAATTACCATAGGCTTGGTAAAGGATCAAACCTCTACCGCTAGGTGCAAGCATTATTCATTACTATCTAAGAGGTCTTTTAAAGGGTTGTGGGGTGTAGGTGTAAGATAACATATAATGGAAACGGAAAAGGATGGGATACATTTGGGTGGCTTTGGGTGAATTTGGAGTGGAAGGGTTAGCTAATTATTTACATGAATACACTTTGGTTTGGTTGCTAAGCTAAGACTCGGACGAAAATCTACAAACTCTACACAACTCTACATCAATCTCCTTCTTTTTCTTTTCTCATTTTTTTGTTGAATAACATAATACATCACATGGGGTTTATAATACGTACCCCTACACTTGAGCTTTTACATGCTCGATATTTACAATCTATCTAATGACCCGAATTGAGGTGGATCAAAATAACATAGAGATCATCTAACAAACGTATGGGAGTATTGACTTAACTTTTCTTCCCCATTCTTCCGCGAAATAAATACTACCATGAATCCCAATCGTTCCAAAACAGTATTTACAAGGATAAGGACTTAGCAACCGTGTACTCAATAATTAACTTGGGTTAAAACATAATAATGTACTAAAAATAAGTACATACAAGGTAGGCTAAGGCTTTTTGGGTGTAATGATTGGTTTAAAGGGTGACAATGCTCTTCATTAATAATCTGGAATCCACCAGAAAATTATAAGAACCGTGAAAAAGGATAGGCTCGAAGGGTTGTACTAGGGTATCATGCACTAATAATGAGTGCATGGTAAGGGTGTGGGATAGTTATATGTTCGATATGACCATCATAACAATTACAGGTTTAAAACATGGGTTACTATGCGATCTCGGAATGCATCACAATAACAAGTTCTAGAATTTAATATGCTACCGGTACACTCATATGAAGTTTACTAACACCAGACATTCCAGAAAAGGCGACAAGGCAATGCATACATGGTCGTAACGACGAAATAGACATGCACGCCTGTAGATCAACCTTAACTCGAACCGGGTAAAGATAAAATCATCTTGGGTTACCAACGATGGGTATCCGAATTCCTAAAGATCTAAGGGCAAACCTCACATTTTTAGGGTGGAATTCTCACCTTTTATGTTATGTTTTGATATATTACCCATCATTTTAAGGACAAAGCAAATGACAAATGAAAGAATAGTTTCTAAGGCTTGTTTCCCCCCTAAACTTAAGTTGAACATTGTCCCTAATGTTCTATAAAACTACCCGTTGAAACGAATAAAGGGAAAAGAAAAAAAGGAAAAGAAACTAGTACTCCCCTGGTTTGCTCAATAATGGAGAAGAAACATGCGATAACTAGTTAAATCGTCTTCCAAGAATCATCCAATGAAACTTACTAAGAACTTCCAAGCTTCTTCTCATCAAATATAACATGTAATCAAAGACAAAGACAACTATACCAAGCATAAAATGTGCGATAGAAAAATATACAATATGAATTTAGGGTTTGACTCGATAAAGCAGTAAAGATAGGATGAGAGAATTGTTAAACTCGTTAGGTTTTGAAGGTTTATAGCAGAAGAATACATATATTAAATGTTATGCAAGTTTTATTTTCAAAAATAATTAAAAACTTTAAGTTTTCTGAACCTGGGCGTTTGACACCGTCAGGGTTTATCTGACCCTTCCCAGGTGTCGTAGTAATGGCGTCGCGTGTAAATCGTGACACCCTCTCCACATTCTGTGAAAACAAAAATTTTGTTTTTGATGAAAAATTTCCTGCACTTGATTCCATAAGTTAATTCCTTTACAAATGGCTGCATAAAACCTAAGATTTAACAATTCAATCATATGACACGAATTAATCTAGACAATTCAGTTAACATGTTTGAATTTGGCTCAAAAGCCAGATAGATTCCCCTACACTTATTGTTGCAAAATACCTTTGATTGAAATTAAGACGAGGTTAAAGACAAACAAAGCATGATTACAAGATTGTCCAAACATAATAAAACAAACTATGAAGAATTAAAACACACATGACACTCCTAATTTATGGGGAAGTAAATTAGGTTGCCTCCCAAGAAGCGCTTTTCTTTATTAACGAGTCTTGTAGCTAGACTCGAAGTCACACATCCTTACGTGACTTCTCCTAAGTCCTTTTACTCCTTAAGCTTGAGGAATACTTATGTGGTTAGTTTAGATTTTTCAATTGTTTTCCCTATCTTCTTTTATAAGTACGTCCAGGTCCATGCAATGCTTGTAATACCCCTATCTCTTTCACGGACATGCTTAAACTCTCCTTCTTTCTAACCTCAGTTTTCTATAAAGAATTCCTCAAACTAACACTTTTTTAAAGGGGCACTAGGTCTAATTCTTTTGTTCTTTAGGCATTCTATACATAGCCTCGTCTCACTTAGGCAAACCTACTTAGCCTTACAAGTCAAATATCTAATCATTGACTGGGAGGTTTACACTGAAGAATCTAGAAAATATTGGAAGATCATCAGGGTTGGTGATAGAACCTAATAACCTGATAGGTTCTTTGATCGTTTATAGGTTGAGGTTGTTTAGACCTCATCTAGGATCATGATAACAAAGATAATAACATATATGCATAATGGAATTAAACATAAGAACAATGTTATCATCAACAAGGTTTTTCTTCATTATCATTCACTCCAAGCCCCAATTCTACTTTGATAAATAGTAGAACAGTTACATCAATAAACTGTAATAGAAATCATAAGATCCTTGAGGCTACACCACACAAACTAGACGTCTACATTTTCCTTTGGGATATACACACATGTTTTTCTGTATACACTTAAACTACATGACCTAATGTCTCTTTATATAGTAGAGATCATCTAGGTTTACAAAGGATAAGAACAAATATAATTAGGAAACAAATAATATCTTCCTAAATTTTATCTTTATCTTCTATATATTTTATCTTCATAAGGAGATCTTTTAGAATCTTCAAAATCTTCCAGCTTTTGAAGAAGTCTAGCTTTGCATTTAAGTCCTTCTTGTTTCATTCTTTTATTTATTTTGTCTCATCAAATCACTAATTCCCAACAATCTTCCCCTATTTGATGATGACAAAACAAACAAAGTCGTGTACGAACTTCATCATAAAGCGAAAGCTTCCCCTGAATTTGAGATGTAATCATCTTCTTGAATAAAACAAAACATCCCCTTAAGTAGATATCCTTTGTACCATGCCACACCAAGGATCTATAAGTTGCCAATTGTACTTGTTAACATCTTCTTCCCCTTTTTGTCATAATCCAATAGGGGACTTGTGAATATAAGCAACTTTGAACTTGATCACTACAAACCAATATCACACTTCTAATCCAAGCCTTCTAATTCCTCAAATTACCCACCATTAAGTACAATAAGAAAAATGAACTTGAGTAATAGAAACTCACACTAGCAGTAGTAATAAGGATTAGCGGTAGTAAAAACTTTTACCTCAATGATGCATGTAAATGGTTAAACATTTTAACATTAAGCTTCCACTGAAACCTATATGTTAACCATTTCTTGAATCTTCAATTCTGTAGGCTCTATGTAATGATTACTGATGAAGAAAACTAAGTATAACAAACTTGATGTTTAAGTACAATAACCCAAACTTTTTTCTTATATCTTGTACTATCCATGTGATTTCGAACGTATACCCAAAACCAATGTATAAGGAGACCGCAATATCTTGACAATTATTCTCATCTTCTATGAGACACATAACCAAAGTGATAGAAAATGTGAGCATTAAGCACCATAAGTTAGATCACACACCTTTGCTATATTTTGACAAGTCTTTGTCACAACGTTGAAAACACAAACAAGTTACCTCCAAATGTTGCAAGCCATTTAAGATATGATAAGAACACAAACCTGTGAAACTCTACTTCAACTTCAAATAGGTAATAAATAACTGTCTTCATAACCAATTAATCCAAATCATCCAAAAACAAACCATTAAACATTTAAACCAAAATCAATTTGTTAGCTTCCCCTTAAATGAAGCATCCGAGATCCAAACCATATGTGTTATCAGATATCGTACAATGCTAGCAGTACTAAATACATAAAGCAACCTGGCAGTACTAAAACCCAATGAACAATACTAACCAAATTATAACTGGCAATACTAAAAGTATTCGAGCATTACTAATGTAAAGGAGCAGTAGTAATACCTTGTAGCAGCATTAATCATAGCTTTGGACTTACACTTGTTAACTATTCAGCACAATAAAGTATAAACCTGGCAGTACAAACTTTCCATACCAGTTCGAACACCAGAAACATATCAAACCAAACAACACTTCTTTACCTCTTAGCATCATTCTCAACAACAGACTCCTTCTCTAAAAATAAACCTTAACCTCCATATCTATGAATCAGCTTAATTCTTCATGCTAAACACACTATTGCCAATCTTAAATTACAAACCTATATCGTTGACAACCTGCTGCATCAATATTAATTAACCCAGAAAACATGTACAAACACATGTTTAATTACAACAAGCACAACAGTAGTAAATAAGAAGAATTTAACCATGAAGGTTTAATCAAGAAACCCTAATCTACTCCAAACCAAATAGTAGTTGTAACTAATATTAAGTTCCTTCATTAATTCACAAATCAGTAACACTACCATAAACACCAAGACATCAAATATATTATATAATCATGATGATAAGAATATATAAACAATCAACTAGCAACATTATCATGACAACTTCAAAATCAGAACCTGATATTTATACAAACCTTCACAATCTGCTACACCTTCACCAAGATTTAAGATCATCGTTGAGAAGCTGCTAGGGTTCATCGTTGCTTAGGAAATCAACTTCCCATGACTAGCAGCATACTCCATAAGTTCTTTGCTGATTCATCTTTGATTGAAAAGCTTTGCATCAAAACTAATTAACCATAAATCTTGTTGCGACTTGTAGCAGTATTAATCAAAAACCCTAAAAGTTAAGGTTTTTATTTAACGTTTAAGAACAACGAACATCCATGAATTAGTAATCCATTGTAATCTTTAACGAGGAAGTTTATTCAAAGATCAAAAACCACACTATCTGCTTTTATCAAATTAGGGTTTATCGCAAACCCTAGTTTTACCGAATTTAATTTTTGAAAAAAAAAGATCTTTTGATATACCTAATTTTGTTGAAAACCCTACAGCCTTATAGATCCTATATCAAGAGCCCTGTGGCTCTGATACCACTTGATAAAACCTAATAACCTGATAGGTTCTTTGATCGTTTATAGCTTGAGGTTGTTTAGACCTCATCTAGGATCATGATAACAAAGATAATAACATATATGCACAACGGAATTAAACATAAGAACAATGTTATCATCAACAAGGTTTTTATTCATTATCATTCACTCTAATCCTAATTCTACTTTGATCAATAGTAGAACAGTTACATCAATAAGCTGTAACAGGAATCATAAGATCCTTGAGGCTACACCACACAAACTAGACGTCTACATTTTCCTTTGGGATACACACACACATTTTTCTGTGTACACTTAAACTACACGACCTAATGTCTCTTTATATAGTAGAGATCATCTAGGTTTACAAAGGATAAGAACAAATATAATTAGGAAACAAATAATATCTTCCTAACTTTTATCTTTATCTTCTATATCTTTTATCTTCTTAAGGAGATCTTTTAGAATCTTCAAAATCTTCCATCTTTTGAAGAATTCTAGCTTTGCATTTAAGTCCTTCTTGTTTCATTCTTTTATTTATTTTGTCTCATCAAATCACTAATTCCCAACAGTTGGTAATCATACAGAAGCATATCAATTCTTTGAGGATATGTTGAAATTTTTTAATAGGGATGACTTAGTGATGCTATGGAATTTGGTTAAAGAAATATTTAGTTTAACAGAACCTACTAATGACAAAGAAAGAACATTATGGGTTGAATTGAAGAGGTTGTTTGAACCTAATACTGATGATACACTATGGAAACTTCAGAGATACATACATGATCTATTAAAATGGAGATTATATGATACATGTGGGGTTCATCATGTGTCTACAGAGAGAGGAATAGATATTTTCATGTTGGTAGAGAAAGAATATCCATTATCAAAAGGAGTTCTGACTTTGATGTTGGTTAACAAGCTGTTAGTAGAACAACATTCAGAGATGGCAAATGAGCTTCTAAGGAAAATCTTCATACAAGCAAACAAACTAAGACAATAAAGTGTTTGGAAGCATTCTCTCAGAACAGATGGTTAATTCAGATAAACTTGTAGATTTGAACATCAATCACAAGTTTAAGGGAGGATTATAGGGAATTAAACTTTCTCACACTTAGCACTGCCAAGCTTAGTTAGTACTGGCAGAGTTGAAGTTAGTACTGCTGGAGTTGAGTTAGTACTGCCAATCTATTACTAGTAGTTAATACTGTTTGGATATATACAAATACTACTACTAGCTTCTTGGATTTAATACTGCTAGGGTTAACAGTTACTACTATTAGACTTAAACCAGTTTTGTGCTGGGTTACTACTGATTGGTTTAAGGGGAAACTAACAAATTAGTTTTGGTTTTAAATGTTTAAAAGGCTCATTTTTGGATTTCTTAGATTAATTGATTATGAAGAAGATTGTTTATGACTTATTTGAAGTTAAAGTGAAATTTTTTGGATGCGTGTTCTTATCATATCTTAAAGTGGGTGTTACACTTTGGAGATAATTTGTTCATGCTTAGAAACGATGTGACGAAGACTTGTCAGAATCTAGCAAAGGTGTGTGATTTACAAACTTATGTGCTCAATGCTCACATTTGCTATCACTTGGTATGTGTCTCATAGAAGATGATGATTTTTGTCAAGAGGTTGCGATCTACTTATATTTCACAGATTTATTTATGAGTTCAAAGTCACGTGGATAATACAAGATATAAGACACGAGTTTAGGTTATTCTACTTCAGCATCAAGTTTGTTATACTTAGTTTTCTTCATCAGTAATCATTATAAAAAGCCTACAGAATTAAAGATTCAAGAAATGGTTAACATATGGGTTTCAGGAGAAGCATAATGTTAAAAATGTTTAACCATTTATGTGCTACATTGAGGTGAAGGTTTTTACTATTGCTAGTTTATGTTTTTACTGCTCAAGTTCATTTATCTTAAGGCGCGTCATGGAGGGTAATTTGAGGAATTAGAAGGCTTAGATTAGAAGTGTGATATTGGTTTGTAGTGGTCAAGATCAAAGTTGCTTATATTCATATGTCCCCTATTGGATTATGACAAAAAGGGGAAGAAGATGTTAACAGGTATAATTGGCAACTTGAAGATCCTTGGTGTGGCATGGTACAAAGGAAATTTAATTAAGGGGAAGTTTTGTTTCATTCAAGGAGATCCATGATCTCAACTTCAGGGGAAGATTTGATTAAAGGCTTTATGATGAAGTTCGTGCAAGAACATTATTTGTTTTATCATCATCAAATAGGGGAAGATTGTTGGGAATTATAGATTTGCTGAGAGAAAAGAACAAAAGAATGAAACAAAAGGATTAGAATCATCATTAAAGAATTCTACAAGCTGGTGGAGAATTATGGAAGATTTGGTCAAAGATATCAAAAGATGAAGATCTGGAAGATCTCCTTAAGAAGATAAAGATAACAGAAGATATATTTTAATGTTTAAAAGATTTATTTGTTTATATCTTTATGTTAACTTCCTTTGTAAGTCATGATCTCTCTATATAAAGAGAATATAGACACATAGTTTTAATGTACATATAGAAAAACGTGTGTGTGTGCAAGAGTTAGAGATGTAGACGTCTATAGTGGTGGTGTAGCCTCAAGGTCAAGGTAACTTGATCCTTGTTATTGTTGAGTAACACGATCTATACTGATCATATAGATTTAAGGCTTGGTGGAAACGTTTTAAATATAAAACCTTGTTCAATAACTTTGATGTTCTTATTTATATTCCGCTGTGCATTATGTTATCATTGTTTATAGTTTATCCTAGATATAAGTTTCTAAACGAAATTGACATTACAAAGATCCTATCCAGCTTTATTACTGCCAAAGCTTAGTTAGTACAGTAGAGTAGAAGTTAGTACTGCTGGAGTTGAGTTAGTATGCCATGTAAACTTAATTTTTATACTCCCTTCCAATGGAGGATTACAATTGCTGAACAGATAAAGACCTGCTGAAGAGATAAAGATGTGTGATATGATTTGTATTAGTTTATTTTGTGTATATCTTATATTATTAGAAAGATTCGTATAAGATAAATATTTAGAAGATTTGTAGTTATCTTGTAAAGGACTCCTTGGAGTAAACAAAGGAAGATTCCAGGTTAATGATGTTAAGTGTGTATTATATAAGAGTTCATGCATAGCTTCAAGGTTGTAAACCCTAGTATTAGACAGAGTACTCGTATTATTGATCTAAATAATATTGAATCTTTTTGTTACATCTTTGTTCAATCATATTTACTGTTATATTCATAGTTCTTCTTAGTATTAAAGAGTAGATTCCACATACTTTTTAATATACACACAAAGTTTCTACCATTGTTATTTTGGATTCATCTAAGGTAATATACTCTTTACAAGCTAAAGAATCAATCATAGTTTGGGATCAACAAAACTTAAATACTCATTGTCTTAAAAACATGTTATGATTCCGCTGCATTTTCCTAAAGCTTCTGCTAAAACTATTTCATTTATGTCGAGAATATTGTAAGACTTATTTTGTTTCATCCAAAGCAACGAGTTATGTTTTATGAAACGTCCATATAGTGGTCGTTTACTTGATCTTGTGCGATATATGCAATGACGCACGCTATAAAAACCCATAATTTTCTAGTATTTTCATCAATGTAATTATCCATCTATTAAATTAGATGCACTATAATATCCATCTATTAAATTAGATACACTTTATATACCACCTTCTTACAGGTAAATTTTTGCTTTATCTCATTATGCAACGTAACTTGCATCTCTAAAGTAAACGAGCTCACACAACCTCTATTAATTCCATCTATGTCTATATCCAGTAAACATTCCTAAGAATGACAAATCATATCTTAATATCATTTTACCAAGTACATTATCCATTTAACGTACTTTTCAAAACGTTATATCAAAACAAGCATTAAACGTTAATGTTTATATCAAAACCCTAATTATATGTAATGTATACATATAAAATGAATGTACAAGCCTTAAAGCATGTGTAAGCATAGTCTCATAGCAAAAAAATTGAATATCCTTTTACCCTCCTAAATCAAGTTACAACTTTCTAATTCTCAATGTACAAGTCAATAATGCAAGAAAGTCAAATTAGGTCATTTTACCTCCTAAATCACTTTGGTTTCTTACCACTACTTTTAGTACACAAGTACAAAAGCACTTAAAGCACTTAATGCATGACTTCTAAACACTAAACATAATCCCTAAAATCATTTCCAAAAACCTAATCTAAAACCTTAAAAACCCTAAACAAAACCCTAAAACCCTAATTTTACTTTAAACCTAAAACTAAACCCTAAACCTTAAAACTAAGCCTTAAACCTTAATCCTAATCACTAAATCTTAATCCTAACACAAATCCTAAACCTAAATCTATCCTAAACACTAACCCTAACTCGAATTTAAAACCTAAAAACCCTAACCGAGACTAAAACCAACCCGTGACCCTTTTTCTTCCTTTTTGACCCATTTTTAAACCAAGCACCCATCCTAGCACCTCCATGACCTCACCTTTATGTCTCCAAGCTGCTTACAAGCACCTCCCTTTTAACTCTTGGCCACCAAGCTTGCTACATCACCACCTTTTCACCCCTTCTAGCTATGGCATACCATTGAAATCTACACCTCTAGCTCTGATTAATCATCATGATAGATTCTATGAATCACCTTAACTAGCTATGACACTAATCATTCAAGAAAACTTGGGCACTAAGGCTCCCTGAACCTTATAAATAGCCGAACCAAGCAACCATTCAAATCACACCTCAAAATAAATTAAATACCATAATGGAGTCTTAACTCAGACCAAGAAGGATCAAGTGAAGTCCCTAAACTCATAATAGAAGCCAAGAAGCAAGAAAAATGAAGTCTTGAAGTCATTACTAGGCGTACGAACCTTAAAACCCCATTTCGACCCATTTTAGCTCAAGTAAGCCTAAGATCTTGTTCCATAAACTTATAATCTGTATTAGAATATACATAATACTCTTAAGATCATATATAAACTCTTGTTTGAAGCTTTGAATCCTCAAACTCATGTGTTTTTTATTAAAACCCTAAAAATGACCTGTTTTGATTTTCTAGCTAACGAATCTTTTTTCTAAACTTTTGTTACGTTAAAACATCTTATTTTAGCTTATTC
>BQNB010045154.1:28500-44454 GCA_026074375.1 Tanacetum coccineum
TGGATTTTTTCAAAAAAAATTCAAATTTTTTTCAAATTTTTGAATTTTTATCAAATTATTTAACTTTTTCTCACATTTAAAAAAAACATCGATTTGTTTTTCGGATTTTCGAAGTTTTTTTCAAATTTTTGAACTTTTTTTCAAAATTGGCGATTTGAAAAATGTCGATTTTTTTTTAAATTTTCGAACTTTTTTTCTAATTTTCGAATTCTTTTTTCATATTTTCAAAAAAAAGTATTGTTTTTGGACTTTCTTTTCAAATTTTCAAAAAAATATCAAATTTCTGAACTTTTTTTCAAATTTTCCAATTTTTTTTGAATTTTCAAAAATATTGTTTTTTTGGAATTATTTTTTTTCAAATTTTTGAAATTATTTTTTTCTAATTTTTGAACTTTATTTCAAATTTTCGATTTTTTTTTCATATTTTCGAACTTTTTTCATGTTTTCGAACTTTTTTTTCAAATTTTTGATTTTTTTTTCATATTTTCGAACTTTTTTTCAAATTATCAAAAAAAATATCGATTTGTTTTTAAAATTTTTGATTTGAAAAATATCGATTTTTTGTTCTTGTTTTCGATTTTTTTTTGAATTTTCGATTATTTTTCTTATATTTTCGAACTCTTTTTTCAAGTTTTTGATCTTTTTCAAATTTTCAAAAAAAATATTGATTTTTTTTCAAAATTTTGAACTTTTTTTTTCAAATTTTCGTAATTTTTTTGAAATTTTAAATATTTTTTTCAAACTTTCCAACTTTTTTTCGAATTTTCAAAAATATCGATTTTTTCAAATTTTGTTTTTCAAACTTTCAAAATTATTTTTTTTTCTAATTTTTGATTTTTTTTTTCAAATTTTCGAACTTTTTTTCAAGTTTAAAAAAAATATCGATTTCTTTTTCAAATTTTTGAATTTTTTTTCAAATTTACGTACTTTTTTTCAAAATTTTCAACTTTTTTTCGAATTTTCCAAAATATCGATATTTTCGAAATAAAAGATTTTCAAATTTTCGAAATATTTTTTTTCTAATTTTCAAATTTTTTTTAATTTTCGATTTTTTTTTTCAATTTTTCAAAGTTTAAACTTTCGAAAAAAAATAATCGGAAATTTTTTTGTAAAATTTTCAGATTTTTTTTTAGTTTTTGGAATTTTTTTGAATTTTTTTTAAATTAATAAAAATATAAGTTTATTTAAATATATAAAATTAAATAAAATACAATCTCACCCTTAAAGAATAAAGAAAGTTACAAAGAGCCCCCTATAGTTTGGTGTGGAAAAGGATAAGGGATGGAGACTTGATCCAACGGTGATGGAAGGGTTTTCTAGGTTTTCCACCGAGATGGGGTTTTCTCATGATCCCATCCCTATATATATATATATATATATATATATATATATATATATATATATATATATATATATATATATATATATATATATATATATATATATATATATAATTATGAATTATATATCATATTGCCATAATTATGTTATACATCATTTTGCCATATCATATTTTGCATCATACTTGTTTTCTCGGCATTGCACGCACTTAGCATGGTTTCATATAAAGATATTTATATAAACTTTTGATTGTGCAGGTTATGGCAGCTCCTGTTATTCCTATTTCGTTAGATTCATCTGAGGAGAGTGTGGGTTCTCATGTCCCGCGAGTGATTCTTTTCGGCGCTATTCCTGCCATTATCCCCATTATCCTGTAGTTCCCACTGAGGTTTCTATTGTACCTGTTGATCCTTTAGTTGCATCAGAGGTGGGAGCAGTTTCTATCACCTCACTTGCCAGAGTGCTTGATTTGGTGGATTATTCATCTTTTTCTGATTCTGATCCATCAAAGGATTCCTTACCCCTAGCACCAGTGTTACCATTAGTTTTACCCTTCTTATGTTTTAATGACTCGGAGGTGGATAGTGAGTCCAAGCCTGGTGAGCAGAGACCCGAGAGGCATGAGTCTCTTGTCGTTCATGATACTATAGTTTTGAGGTGGAGGGACAGGGTTTCATCTAGGCCATCCTCACTGTCAGGATCATCACCTCACGACACTTTTGCATCATCATCTGAGTTTCCCCTTGCTTCTATTGTTGCCCCACCCAGGATTTATTGACGGCTAGCGATTCTTATCTGACTCGGTGAGGCTATCCCTTTCGGTAGACCTTACCGCACCCACCCTAATAGGCCGCGTAATTTGTTGGCTGCAAGGAAGAGAGTTTGACCTTTAACTGCTCGTAGCCTTGCATGGAGACATGTATCTCATCATTCATCAGATCGTCATTATTCACCACATTTTACTTTAGACTCATCTTCTTCTGGTTCATCTTCGGATTCTTCATTAGATACTTTTTTAGGTTCACCTTCAGATTCATTGTCAGACATATCATCAATTCATTCTTCAGGGTTTGATGCATCAGGTCAGTCTCATTCAGGACCATAGACTAGAGTTGCATCATCTAGGTTGGTTTATCCCCCGGTTAAGACTCCACGATATAGTAAGGTGTTTAGATGTTGAAGGTCTGCACCATTGTCTACTCCTTACCCATCGACGACATCAGAGTCATCCCTAGATTCATCTTCTAGGATATCATTGGATTCATCTTCACTTTCTGCTGGACCATCTCGCAAGAGTTACAGATCCCATACTAGTTTGGTACCGTCATCTACTCATGTTTCGAGATCAATAGCCCCAACTCTTGCTGATCTTTTACCACTTCGTAAGAGGTTCAGAGATTCATACTCACCCGAGGATAGTAGAGATGAGCATATTGTGATTAGTACTACTGATGCAGAGGCTGTTGTAGATTTGGGTATTAGTGATGGAGTTAGAGTTGATACTAAGGATGGTATAGGTATGGGATTTGAGATTGCTACTAGTGATATTAGGGAGGACGAGGAGGAGTTTGAGACTGCTCAGAGATAGTTAGAGGCTGGTTAGTTGATGGCTAGCAGAGAGAGAGAGATGGTTTGACTGATAGGATTAGGAGGTTAGGATGGGAGAATCTAAGGGTTCGAGCCTTGTTGTGTATCGAGAGAGATCGGGTTGATAGTCTTCATCATCACATGGCACTTTTGAAGGAGGAGTTTCAACAAATTCGTAGGGATCATGATGATGCTTGGAGGAGACTTATGAGATTGGAGTCGTTTGTTGAGAGGCATTTGGGATTTCGACCTTAGTTTGGTAGTACCATGGTTATATAGGACATTAGAATGATGGTTAGGTCTAGATATTAGTAGTAGAAATATTATAAATCAAGTACCCTGCCATGGGTTGATTGTAACCGAACTCGCTTCTAATATATATATGAAATCTTATTCTACTATTCCATCGTGTGTTCATATTAAACATGATATTGTTATTTACTCGTTCTGGCAAAACGTGTTGTTATTGTATTTTATTTCACATTATGTATCTAATTCTCGTGATAAGTCACTGTAGATCATTCGAATCTCATTATGTGTTATGTCTTGTGTTTAGAACATGACTATCACACGTTCCAGAATGACCCTTGAAGCAATCAAAGAGCTCATTTCTTAATGAGTGGCTGAGGCATTGCATAACTACGAGGCAACCCGTGGTGCTAACGCTCTCGAGACCAAAAATCAAAGCCAAAATGGCAGTGACGGCGATAATGGAAATGGTGGAATTGGAGATGGAGGAAACAACGGAAATGGAAATCTAAATGGGAATGGTAGAGGTGCTATGCCAGTTGCTCGTGTATGTAACTATCAAGACTTCGTAAAGTGTCAACCGCTCAACTTTAAAGGGACTAAAGAAGTCGTAGTTTTGACAAGATGGTTTGAGAAGATGGAAATAGTGTTCCACATCAGCAATTGTCTAGAGGTGTATCAAATTAACTATGCCACTTGCACTTTGCTAGATAGTGCATTAACTTGGTGGAATTCACACAAATGGACAATTGGAGTTGATGCTGTATTTGATATGACATAAAGAGATCTTATGAAGTTGATGATATAAGTGTATTGCCTAAGGAACGAGATACAAAAAATGAAAACTGAATTGTGGAACTTGACTATGAAGAACAATGATTTGGCTGCTTATACCCAGAGATTTCAAGAGTTAACTATGTTGTGTACTAGAATGGTTCCATTAGAGGAAGTCTAAATTGAGAGGTATGTTAGAGGTCTTCCTGACAACATTCAAGGGAATGCGATGTTTGCTGAACCAACGAGACTCTAAGATGCAATTCGGTTGGCTAACAGTTTGATGGACCAAAAGTTGAAAGGTTATGCAATTATGAGTGCTGAGAACAAGCGAAAGTTTGAGAGCAATCAAAGAGATAACCGTGCACAAAAACCCCCGTTTAAGACACATAATGTTAAAGGATCAAATGTGGCCAGAGCCTATACGACTGGTGGTAATGAAGGTCGGGTTTATGCTGGACCTCACCCTCTTTGCAATTAGTGCAAGTTACACCATGTTGGGCCATTCACTGTAAAGTGTAGAAGTTGTGGAAAGATTGGTCATTTAACTAGGGATTGTAACCCTGCAGTTCCCGCGGCAGTTAATCAAAGGGCCCCGATGATGAATCAAAGGAGTACCACATGTTTTGAATGTGAAAGGCAAGGGCATTTCAATAAGGATTGCCCCAAACTGAAGAATCAAAACCATGGAAACAAGCCTGTTATTCTTGAAGCTAGAGGGAAAGCTTATGCTATTGGTGGAGGAGATACAAACCAGAGATCCAGCGTTGTCACAGGTACGTTTCTTCTCAACAACCATTATGCTTTTGTATTATTTGATTTAGGTGTCAATTGAAGTTTTATGTTGACCACTTTTAGTACCTTTCTTGATATAATCCCTGATACCTTAGACGTTAGTTATGTTGTCGAATTAGCCGATGGAAGGATTGCCGAAACAAATACTATGCTTAGAGGCTGTACCATAAGATTACTAGGTCATCCGTTTATGTAACACCCCCAAATTGGGTCGCAGCGGAATAAGGGTCCGGGGCATGTTACTTCAAGATCAATAGCACAAGATATATAAGAGATTCTTTCGAGGACGTTCTCGTATTTGAAAGTTCTATATTTTTAGGAGGTTTACAAAAATATAACTTTCTGTCATGAATAGTAACTTTTATAAAAATAGTTTTATAAAAGTATTAATTGTCGTAAACTCGCGAAATTCATAACTCGTTCGTTATTAATTGAAAAATTACGATTCTTATCATTTTGGAATCCTAAAAATGTGTATTATTTATTAAAAATATTAATACTTGCTGTTTATAAATTTTATAAAAATGTTTTTATAAAAATTTACTTATGACTTCGTTTATTAACGTATAACTCGTTTTTAACGTAACTTTTTCGTTATTAATCCGTTTAACAAGTTTCTTACTTTTTCGGAATCGTCGTGAAATGTATTATCTTATAAAAATATAAAATAAGTATATTTTTATAACACTTTTGGACAGAATGTTTAGACAACTTTCATAAGTTCATTTTTGACCTTGTTTTTATGTTTTACCACTTTATACTTTTTATATAAGTGTACATATTTTCTTATCATGATATAACCTTATTTTAATGATCTTATAACCTTAATATAAGTCCATAATTAACCTTAACTTGTCTTAAGTATTTCTTTATCTTGAAACATATTATGAAACCATAAAAACCCTAATTACCCCATAATCATTTTTACACCAAAATAACTTGATACAATATTTTCTCATCCTTTTTAGTGTGATACAAGTATTAACACCACATGTATATAAGTGTATAAAATGATCATTTCAAGTATAAACTCCATTTTCATGATAAAATCCTAAATGGTGATTAAACTAAATAGAAATATCATATGCATTTCAAAGAAAGTTTACAAGAATATAAAGAGTTCTAGTAGACCTTATGGTGTATGAAGATGATGATAATCAAGTGCTAAACCCTTTTTTTTTGCCACAAAACCAAAGCTTGCACAAATAAAAACCCTTGTTTTCTCAACAAAACCCTAGTTTCCTTTTTCTTGATAATCACTTGTAAAAGGTTAGCCAATGCTTGGGATCACCTTAGAATATCTTAGGATAGATGTGTATAGGAGTGTATGGGTTGTAGAAAAATTGCTATGGATTTGGTTGAGTGCTTGCTTGATGCCGTAGCATATAGAGAGGAAAAAGGAGGTTTTGTTTGATTTTCTAGTTAAGTATTTATGTGTATATGTTCTCTTACTAGCAATGCATGTATATATGATATAGATCTAGTCAAAGGAACATGTTGAGGGTTTTAGGGAGTCATGGTCATAGTCTTGGTCAAATAGACAAGGTATGGGTAGGCTTTAATGAGGTATGGTGTGGTTTAATGAAAGATGTTGTACATTGACCAAGTGAAAGAGTTTTTCTTACATCTTTGAATCAATGGCCATAATTTCGGCAATAAGATGATATATGTGATGTTGTTGACTAATTTTTATGTATTGGGTATAAATGTGGGTATTTGTTGAAGCGTAGAAAAGTTTTGGTGGTTCCGGGAGTGCCTAAACGCAATTTATCGCGAAACGTATACACTTTACGTATCCGATAAAAATAAAATGAACAAAGTTAATAATTATTCTCAAAATAATTACTTAACCCTTGCTTGATGTAAACATTTAATTGTTTGATGCCCGTTTACATTGAACGCTAATTTTTAGCTTACGCCTCCACCCCTGTTCTATTGATGACACTGGAGGTCGGACAGAGGACTTAGCATGCCTCGCAGTTGACGCTATTTTTTAGCCTTACGATGCGATTAGCTTAACATTTATTGATTTAAGCAAACAAACGTAAATACAAAAGGTACATTGAGGGAATTATCGACGTCGTCATGACATTGAAAAAGAGGGAGATTTAATAGTAATAATTGCATATGAGAGTATTTTGTAATTATTATTAAAAACACCACATATTATTACCTAACGCATACTATGCACATATAAGGACTTGCAGATCTATTCTAATAATCCCAATATAAGTTTGCTCCCAAACGGGTGATTCCTATTTCTCTATAACACACATCCGCCTAACCTGAGTGTGTTGTTCAGACAGAATCTATTGGAAGTGCGTTTGGTGTTACTAAAAATAGTATTATTACCCTAAGCTCATGCACAAAGACCTTGAGATAATCAATAATCACAATAAGTTGCCCCAACGGGTGCCTTTTCCAAACACCCGCATAGTGTTTCAAATGAAGTGCGTTTGGTTACCAAAAAGTATAGGTACACCAACAGGGAAGCTCAGTCCAAAATATATATATTCACAGCATTCGTGCTTACTCCGAAAAGTAATTAACGGTTCATGATATTGGGGTCTTAATGGCAAAAGTAAGGACTTAGGCAATAATATATCAGGATAGCATACAGTTGGAAAAATACTCGTATTCATGGTTTATAGCATGTATCCCCCTCGCGGGTTTATGAAAACATTAGAAGATTTAAAATGCGAGGCTATGAACTCACCTTAATAGGGGAAATCTGATTGATGGCAAAAGTATATCAAATGAAAGTAACGGCTTCGTCACGCAACCTAGGATAATATGTCAAGTCTTAATGTGATGGTTTATGTTTTAAAACTTTATAAAGTTTAACGTATTACTTTGATTTATTAATTTATAGAAATATTGTATCACTGTTCGGGCCATCATAATTCAGAGGTCATGTAGTAAATGTTTGAGGAGCCAGGACACTTTAAATCGTAAATCCAGCAAACTCGTCAAAACGTATACCCAAATGAAACTCCTCACATGAAGCTTCCTAGTAGCGTGATACGATAAATATTTAAGTTTCTTCAAAAGTTAGTCGATGATAAATTACGTTAAATATATAACTTAATTGTTTTATAATGCGCCGATCGATGATTAATAATGATTAATGTGTCAGGTTTTAATAAAATTAGGTTTTATAATATTAATATATATTTTTATAATTTATATAAAAATATTATATTTTATATTTTTAAGTTTGCAAAAATGGCAATATATACCCTTGGTTTATAAACTTTTACAAGTTTAGTCATTTATATATAAATTATATATAATTTAAACCTTTAACTTTGAAACTTGGCAAGATATGTCCTTATAGTTATGATTTTAGAATAATGACATTTTCAGCCCCTCTAGTTATAAATTTTAGAAAGTTATAATATATACCCCTATGCATGAAAATATTAACAAATCAAGTCCAAAAAGCCATGCAAGCTCATTTTAGGGTTCCAAATGATATTTGCAGGTTATAGCTTATTAGAATAAGCAAAAATAAGATGTTCTAACATAACAAAAGTTTATAAAAATGATTCGTTAGCTAGAAAATCAAAACGGGTCGTTTTTAGGGTTTTAAATCAAAAACGCATGGGTTTGAGGATTCAAGGATTTAACAAGAGTTCATATATGATCTTAAGAGTATTATGAACAATCTAATACAGATTATAAGATTATTGAACAAGATTTTGAGCTTACTTGAGCTAAAATGGGTCAAAATGGGGTTTTCGGGTTCGTACGCCTAGTAACGACTTCAAGGGTTCCTTTCTCTTGATTCCTGGCTTCTATTCTATGCTTAGGTACTTCACTTGATCCTTCTTGGTCTGATTTAAGACTCCATTTATGTTTATGATAAGGGTTAAGGGTTGTAGATAGATGACTAAGGGAGGCTAGGAATGAGTATTGAGGGTTATAGAGGTGTGGCTTAGCAAGGTGGAAGGTTGTGGGGTCTTGGAGGGTCAAGACTAACCACAAGTGACAAGGAGGTGACAAAGCAGGACTTGGTGCTTAAGGGTGGTGATAGAGGTGCTTGTAAGCTGCTTGGTGATGTCATGGTGATGCTTGAGAGGTGGTAGGATGCTAGCTTAGTTTAAAAATGGGTCAAAATGAAAGAAAAATGGTACCGGGTTGGTTTAAGGTTTCGGCTTAGGATTTTGGTGTGACACCCATGATTTGAGCAGGTTAGTCTTATCGTTAGAGTTGGCTAAGTGTTTTTGTGTACTTAATTTGTGATCCATGTAGCATTGTTGTGTTCTTGATATTCAATTTGAGGTGTATGTTCATCTTAATGTTGATTGAATTTGAGATATTGGTTGATTAATTTCCAGTTGTTCACATGTAGTGACAACGGAAATGAGTGGCGTGGATACGTGTATTGCATCGTGAATATGTGGATGTCTAGGCATTGGATTAATATAGGAAGTATGTCTTATGGGAAGTGAATTGGTTTCGTGAAATATGAGAGTTAGTGGCAAACTTACTAAAAATAGAAAGTATGTTGGTGAAATGAAAATTATAAATAAAAAGTTTAGTATGGAGTTTTTATGCAAAAAGATTTATTAAATTAATGAAGTATGAATCGTTAATTTCGGGATGAGATTAATTAGTGAACTAAGGTTTTATAATTTAGTTATGAAGTAATAACTAAAATTTAGTTGGGATAATATTAATAAGTAGTGTAAAGTGTTAATAAGATGGTTAAGCTTGGGCATGGTGTCGGGGTGATCCATGATGGTTAACTAAACCCTTAGACATCCATCATATGTGTGTTACACGGACTAGAGCTTTTATCTTGGTCGCGTGTAACCGTGTTATTTATTTGTATAGTTGCGTGTTGAGATTTGGAAGCTACGTTTGAGCATTCAGGTGAGTTTCATAGCCCCTCTTTTCTTATGATTTATTGGGGTGGAAATGATACAAAGTGTTTGGAAATTTTTTGATTATTGTGAATATGTGTTGTCAAAAATGCATGGACTATACGTGACTATTGTATGTACATGTTTTGTGATGTGATATTGAGAATTATGAACTAAGTCAGGGAGGATCACCCGCGGGTATCCATGGTATGTTTAGTGGATGGTACTATGGCCTAGCAGGCAGGAAGGTTACTTTGAGAGTATACATGGCCTGGGCTAAGGGGGTAACCACAGGGACCTTGGTGCGATATGAGACGTCTTGTAGTCGTTTGCCGGTTATTTGTGTGATTGATTGGATTTGCATGTTATCCTGTATGATAGTTCATTTATTGTCCTGCAATGTTTTCTTTATTATCATAGTAATTTACAATTATGGATTTGATTTTTGTGTCTTAAACCTATGACTCTCACCAACTTTATGTTGACATTTTTAAGCATCATTTTCAAGTAATCATCTTGAGGATGATGATGTTAGGAAGAGTGGCTAGTGAGACCGTAGGCTTGTATGCGAAGTCATTCTCCTATAGATTTTATTTATGTCTTTTGAACTGTTTGCTATTTGGTTGTTCATTGGATGTTTAGACTTTTGGATTATGTTTCCTTGTAGTATGACCTTGCTATCGTAATGCAAGACTCCTTTATCTTGTGTTAGATATTGTCATAGCACATTGTGTCTCATTTGTTTATCTATTTCATTTAGTTCTCTCTATTGTTGACACCATTGTGTTGTGATGATATCCATGATGTTACGCCTCGTGTTTCCGCCTAGGCGGGGTGTGACAGATTAGTATCATAGTCTTTGGTTATAGAGAAGTAGGTGGTTAAGCCTAGACTATAACCTAGGGGTCCTTTATGTAGATGCATTTCGGGCTTAAGTGTTTGATGCTATAACTGCTATGCTTCCCCTCTATTTTTGCATAGCTTATATATCTTGTATTTTGCTAAATTATCATTTTAGTTATTTTGCCTACCCCTATCTGATAAGATATATATTACTTTCTTAGTATTTTAGCTATGTTTTCCCTCACTCGTAAGAAGTCTCGTTGGGGAACCATTTTCCCAACTGGACTTAAGTGTTATAAGAGGATTCTCTTGTGGAACCGAAGGAGATAAGATAGTTGATCGTTTATCGGATGCGTGTAGTAGGGTTGGACCCGCGGAGTTGGGTGATTCTTGCGGAGGAAAAGTCAAACCCAAGCGAGGCCCAGCATAAGTTTATCCCGTCCTTTACCTCGTCATGTTGTTATTGATTATTTCTTTCAGATATTTCATATTTTGGGAGTTGTTGTGAGATTTTCGTTCCTTTATGTCGTTTTGATTTTATTTTGATATAAGTAAGTAGTTATTTGATGGAGCATCCTTTATGTGTTAAGTTGGAGTGGTTTAAGATGTACAATATGTTATATGTGCTTATATATGAATTATGATTGATATGGGTAGTCTTGGAAGTAAGTACACGTGTAAAAGGAGGCACTTATAATTATGGAGGCCAACATAATTATAAAGGCATCACACACGTAGACTTGTGACCATGATTGCATTTATTTGTGTTTTGTTGTAAGGTGGTAGTGTAATATGTTTTGTTTTTGATATGGGTATTCATGATAAGGATGGTGGTATGGGTAGAGAATTATTCTCTTACCCTAATTGGAGGATATGTTAAATTGAGATGTATAGACAGTAAGTTTCCTTTCTATCTAGTATTTGCAGATACCTAGTATTACTATTATAGAGGTTGCTCGCTTGCTTGTTTGCTCGATTGTTTGTTTGGATTTCGTAAGTCTAAGCTTAGTATCCCTCATCGTACTTTGTTAGTAAGGATACCCGATTTTTCCTATTCGACGTCTTGATGTATATTGATTGTTCGGATATAGGCACATTTCATTAGTTCTTTCGTTGCATTGATTACTCGTATGAGTATCAAACGTTTCTTTTAAGCACTAATTGTTCCTAACATATTAGTGTGGATTATTACTCCTTTCTTTGTATATCCCTTGGTTTTCGTAACCCGTTGGCGGCATGTTAGTATCGAAGATTTTAGGTTTGCTCTGTTGATCGTTATTTAGGATAAGACCTTACGTTTTCAGCTTCGAAAATCTCCTACTACCATGTAATTCATCAACAATTACTCCTACTTTTACTCAAGCTTCGGATATGAGACCTGTAAGAAAGTCTATTACCAGTACCGGGAGTTGGTCTCCCATTAATACTTCACCGTGAATCACCTTCTCTCTGTGATCCTCGTTGCTTACTGCTTATGCTTATTTGTTATTTCAATGCATCTGGGAATAAAAAAGAAGTAACTTGTCGTCCCTCTTCCTTTACGTCCTTCACCCAGCTAGGTCATTTTTATTGAACTTTCTTTCAAGCTAGCTCTGGGCAGGGCGCATACACACGAACCCACTTTGAGTCAGATTCGAGCTCCAGTAAACAGCGAGACAACCTTTGTGGTAAATGGGAGCAAAGCAAGGGAAAGAGAGGTGAGTTTAAGCTAGCTATCCCAACCAAGACAGGAGCTAGCCTCTTATCTTAAAGGCTATCGATTTCCTCCTTGAGGAGCAAGGAAGATTAGAGGTCACACTGGAAAACTATCAACTAACCTGTAAGAAGACTCTTTCTTGGGGCTTCTTCTTAGTCCGTTAGGTAGTTGCCTAGAGCTATTAACTATACCGAAAGGGGAATAACGACCAGTCTTCCTAGCGATGTACAATTCTTTTGGTACGTAACGTCTTGCATGAGTTTTCTTGTACGAGTTCGTTTGATTTTATTTTGAGTATATGGCTCCTGGTATTTTCTTTCGTTTTCAAACAATAGAATTGTGTTAAGTCTGTACGATGTTTTATGATCCCTTTTGGTATTATGGTGTCCTTTGTTTGAGTAACATATTTCATAATTGATGTCTAATTATAAAAGCCCTTTTGAAGTATTGTGTTAGTGTTTGGGAAAAATTATGTTTAAAATCATCTTTGTAAATAGAATATGTTTAAATGGCCTATGCAAATAGGATATAAAAATTATTGAGTGGTTAAATAAATTTTATTTTTATTATAAAAAGCAGGTTTAAAGTGATTCATAGTGGTAAGGTACGATACACCATTAGATAACCATCTCTAGATTTTTATGACAACCAGAATGAATTTTTTTTTAAAGATTACATTTAAGACAATTTTATTTATTATTTAAAATGATTTTTATTCTTAAAGTGACTTTCTTTATTTTAAATTGATTTTTATAAAACCATTATTTAATTTGGTCTTTCGAGTAAAGTCGATAATTGGTATAAGAATTTATGTCTTTCGTATTGATTTTGTTTATGTTTTCTTTTGTCGTAATACGCCTGTTGATTCTTTCGTTTGCGTTTTCAGTCGGTACATATAGAGCTGGCTTAGTACATATCCATAAATATGTCTTTTTGACTGCAGCATAGCTATCTCATAGTTTTCCTTTTCATAAGAGAAAGGATCCGTATAGGTATAGTATACGTAAGTTTACCTAGATCTATGTATTTACCTTATATGCCTTAAATTTACAGATGAGTCGGGATCCTAATCTGACTATTACAATTATAGGATCAGCTCTTATTTGCAATCTTCCTTAAAGAAAGTCTAAGGTAGTTGCAGGTCCATTTTCCTTTTTTTATAATGTGCGGGATTCCTACTCTGAGTAGGCTTCTTCGCGGGACGTAAATTCATATAAGGAAAAAAACAAACTATTAAACATGATACCGAAAAAATAAACCTGCACTATTAAACACGAGACCGAAAAAATAAACCTGCACAAAATACAATAAAAAAATGCCCTGCAGTAACGCGCGATTGTCATTTAAAGCATACGTAATCCCATAAAATTATATTAAAAAAACAGTATAGCAAAAAAAGAAACATTTAAACATGATGCCCAACACATAAGCCCATATAAAAAGAAAAAAAACTATTAAACATGAGACCGAAAAAATAAACCCGCACAAAATAAAAAAAATAAAATAAAAATAATGCCCGGCAACAATGCGCGAAAAATTAACGCTCGCAGCAACGCGCGAATAATCTTGCTTGTTTTTTTACTAAAATTGAACTGAAATCAAATAATATTATTTTGAAAACCAAAATTATTTTGGTTATTTTTTCCTAGTCGGATATTTGTTGGGTTTAGATCATTTTGGGTTAACCATTATTATTTGGGCTTGGCTAACCTACCATATCTCGGATTCTTTAATTTGACCCAACTGTTTGGTCTTCCCTTTTGTGTTTTTGTTGTACGTGTCTTACTATGGGTGTTGATCGGTTCGGTTATCGGTTTGTTCCGTTAGTTCGGCTAGCGAAATTAGTTATTGCACCAAAATTTCATTTAAATAAATATTTAATCGGTGAAATGGTTTTTTCGCTTTTTTGCCTCATTTATATTTACCACCAAAAATAACACATAAGGGCATTGTCTCATGACTATCACACTCGTTTAGTTGATCTGTGTAAAACCCCCTTACTTGTTCAAAAAAAGTTTTGAAAAAAATAGGTTATTACTCTTGATTTAAAATCTTTGTATAATCACCCGTGAGGTTTGAGTTTTTGAGGAATGATCAATCAACACCTAAAAAAAGTGCAAGATGTCACGGTTTCTCACTTATTCAAACATTTTAAAAGAAACGTAACAAAACTAAATTAAGCTTATTTTTCTTTTTAAAATCCAACAATGTTTTTGGTAAGTTATTTCTAGAGTAAATTGCGAAAATCGTCCTTAACATTTGGTCAAATTGCATGTTCCGTTCAAACTTTACGAAAATGCAAGGATCATCCCTGAAGGAAACCATTGGTGCAAGACGATACTTGCATCAAAGGTTTCCCCACATGAACGATGTTTGCACCAAGGGTTTCCTCACAAGGATGATCTCTGCACTTTTAAACTATTTGAGACGAAACCTGCAATTTGGTCAAACTTTAGAGACGACTTATGCAATTTACTTTTATTTCTATAGGTGTTTTTATTGTCCACTACTAATAACAAGTATTAAAGACCCGCGCTTCGCTGCGACGGGTCAAGTTTATTGAGCCGAATTTGTAAATAACGTAAAAGCGAGGGTAGTTTCTGTAATTTGATACGTAGTTCGAGGGGCTATTTTATAAATTTAAATGTTGAGGTTTGGGCTAGTGCGAAATAGGTTAATGGGCTAAATGGGCTAAACGGGTTAAAATTTTATTTTTTTGAATAACAAATTGGGACAATTATTTAGTTGTCTTTAGTAATTAGTATTATTATAACGGGCCGGGTTATGTTTTGGGTGGGGTGTACTTTGTTTGGGCCAGGTTTTTTTGAGCCGATTAAGTGTTTGGGCCATTATAAAATTTTGGAATAAAAAAATTAAAATAACATTTAGTTTAGTATATATATAAACGAGGTTCGTAACCCGTGCTCTGCCGCGGAGCGCATGGAACAATTTTCGTAACGAATCGATAACGCTAATTACTATTTGTCGGTTGTTAGGACTCACCTTGCAATGAACGATAACATCAAAGACTATTTTCGTAAATATTTTAAAAATATATTAAACTTCACATGTCAAAAGTATGCAATATTGTGCTCGTTTTGTTCGCAATTCGATGATCTTTTTAGTGACATTTTTTTTTCGAATGAATCAATAGATATGCGTTCCATATTTGATAAATAAAGTTTGTTATATATTAAAATCGTTTAAATATGTAACATGCTTGAGGTCAGTTTTGAACTTTTTACAAAGTGAAAGTGGTGATTGTAATAAAAAAATATTTTTTATTTTTTTTTTTACCGTAAGCTGGAACTTTTTAACTTTTTAATATCTATTTTACTATTCGTTGTGATATGTTTCTGGGTTATAATATAGGACGATGGTACATAAACCTCGCGCGCTTGTCGGTTTTCGCGGAGCGCGCGGGACTATTTTCGCAATGGATTGATAACGCCAATTACTATTTGTCGGTCGTTAGGACTCACCTTGCAATGAACCGATAACCTCAAAGACTATTTCCGTAAATAATTTAAAAATATACATTAAACTTCAGCATTTTTTATAAAATCGTTCGAATGTCAGAAGCACTGTAATATTGGGCTTTTTTTGTTCGTAATTCGACGATCTTTTCAGGGTGCATTTTGTAAATGTTTGTTATATAAAAATGCGCAAATAAAGTTTGTTATATAAAAATACGCAAATAGGTAAAAGTAAAATAATTATAATTATATAATTATAATTATAATATTTAAGTTTAATCGTGTTTATTGTATGTTTATTATATTATCTTTCAAGGTTACAAAA
>BQNB010045155.1:1397-44453 GCA_026074375.1 Tanacetum coccineum
AGTCCTGAGCAGATTCAGCTTCTTTTTCAGAATCACCTGCATCAATAATATCTTCTGTACCTGCATTTTGATTAGCTTCTTGTTGACCTTTACCAGTTATGTAACCTTTACTTCCTCTAAAAGCAACAGGGCCACCATTAAAGTCTTGATATTTAGCAAGGTAGGCCTTGTTTCCAGTCATGTGCCTGGAACATCCACTATCAACAATTCCTTTGTTCTGAAAAGCTCTATGTGGATAATCCTGCACATTGAATATAAGAGATTAGTTTCTCTTAGGAACCCAAGCCTTTTTGAACTTGGGTCTGCCTAATGGATCTTTGAAAGTAGCAAAAATTCTAGGACTTGATCCACCATTGTAATTGGAGACTTTGTGCCAATAATGTCTTTTTGGTCTCCAATTACAACCTGCTGAGGGCTTAACAGCAGTTTCCCTTTTCCCCCCAACAGCACTAATTGCATTTACCTCAGCAATATTAATCTTTTATTTTGAAAATTTTGTTCTAAGTATTGTTGTGTTATTAAAAGGCCTTCTAAATGGTGAATGAGTTTTATGAAAAACAGTTTTTGGTCTAACTCTATTCACAAAAGGTTTAACAGTACTAATTTTCCTGGCAGCATTAGTTAGTACTGCTTGACTGTTAAAATTATGTCTAGCAGTATTAACTAGAATTTTGCCAGTTCTAGTTAGTACTGCTGTAGGAACAAATTGGTTTTTATGATTCACTCTTTGCACATTGTTCCAAACTGGTTTATTCTCCCTTTGAACATTACCCTTACCCTTCTGTTTGTTTAGTTCAACCTGTTTAGCCATCCTTTTCTCATGAAAATTACAATCTCTGATAAGATGACTAAGACTTCCACATACAAAACATGCTTTTGTAGTAAACCCATATCCCAACCCTTTCTTGTCAACTTTAGGATTTTTACTATGTGTGAATTGATTCTTAACAGTTTCCCTAGGAGTTTTTACTTGCTGGTTAGCAAAACTAGGTGTTTCCTGTTCTTCTGTTGGTAGAGACACATGCTCATCTTCACTATCTGATTCATACTCCTCAATGATAGGAGCATCAGACCAAACCTTAGGTTGACTTACTACTTTGGGTTCATTGACAGTTGGTTTAGGCAAAGATTCACATGTTTCATCAATACAATTTGATTCACAAGTATCAAAGTCACTGGTTTGGGTTTCAGATTCACTAGTTTGAGATTGTTTTGGACCATATGTAAATTGTGAGTAATCTATTTCAATATCAGGTCCAGATGGCATGTAATTCCCTGTCATGGGTGGGGGTACAACATGCATTCCTTCTGCTGTAACAAACCTATCATACAAAGGTTGATTTTCTAAATCACTTTCCTTATTCATAAACACACTTTGTAAAACTTCATTTTCATAGCTCAAAATGCCATCATATCTGTGATCCCCATACCCAAGTCCAAATTTATCATTAGCACTCATCTGACTATTTTGCAAAAGACTAAGATTTTTAGAAGAGTTGTGCCATTTTTCTACTTTAGCTTTTAAATCTTCTTTTTCTTTTTCAGCTTCTGCCAATAGTTTCTTATGGTATGTAAGGACATCTGTTTTATCATCTAAGTCTATTTTCATAAACCTTATCTTTTCCTCATACCAAAGTTGACCTTGTTGATGAGCAACCAATTGTGCTTCAACTTTCTTTAATGCTTGAGTATATGCCTTAATTTCTATACTTGCATCACTAAGTTATGCTCTTTGTTCATCACACAGTTTTTTTAAGTTTATTATATGATGCAACACATTCATTAGAACAAGATTGTACCTCTGTGTCTGAGCCTGAACTATTGCAAGCCATCAAAGCAAAATCTTCTTCTTCTTCTGAGTGACTGGTCCAATCAACACCTTCTCCATCAATAGTCACCAAAGCTTTAGAGTCCTCCTGCTTACCAGATCTTCTCCCATCCTTATTTCCAGAGTTCCAAGCATCTCTCCTCTTACTATCTTGATTTCCCTTGGTTCTACACTCTCTAGCAAAATGCCCTGTCTTGTGACAATTATAGCACTCGACTTTGGTTTTATCAAAACCAACTGGTTCCTTGGCATCAAATTATAGCTTTCTTCCTGTCTTTTTGTAGAACTTGTTCATTCTCATGGAAATCATGGCCACCTGCCATTTCAAGTCCATTTCTTCAAAGTCAAATTCATCAAGCTGTTCCAGATCTTCATGATCCAATTGAGGCAACTGGATTGATTTGCAAGTAAGGAATATGATGAAGCATGTTCATATTGTGAGTTTTAACCAAAAGGATTAGAAACACCATAAACGGTACTAACATCATTAGTACTGCTAGTGTTCTCAATGACAAATGCCACATTCTCCGTGCTAGAGGATGATGTAGTAGAGCCTTAAACATCTTCTCAAAGACTCTTAGATTATTATACAGATCATTAAAGCCAAGACTGTCCACTCCTGGCTTGGTCCTCATGATCAAGGAAACTTGAGACCAAGAAGAAGGTAGAGATCTAAGAAATTTTTGATTTGCATCCTCAGTGGAGACACATGCACCATGAATCTCTAATTGACTTAGAAGACTTTGAAACCTGTCATAGCCTTTATGTAGTCCTTCTGAGTTTGATACAGAGAAACCTTCAAACTGTTGCTTTAGAATATACTTCTGCATCTTCTTTGATTCATCATTTCTACCAAATCTAGATTTGATGGCATCCCACATCTCTTTAGCATCGGTTATTTTATGAAATTTAGCAAGATGGTCTTCTGGTAAAGCCATAAGCAAAGTGGTCCTAGCTTTTCTTTCTCTTTCTCTGGCTAAGATCTCTTCTGCAGTCCTTAGAGGCAGAACCTTGATTTGACCTTGCGTATCTGTGGTGATTGATACAGGTCCATTTCCATTTTGTATAACTTCCCAGATAGGATAGTCTGTATGGGCTAAATAATGTTCCATTTTCATGGCCCATATGTCATATTCTCCCTTCTTGAGAATAGGAAGTTTGATGGTTGAAACAGTGTGAGGAGTTTGTTGTGTTGGTGTTTGTGATGGTGGTGGTGGTGGTGGTGGAATATCATCTTGTGATCCAGACATGATTAGTTTTGTAAGATAGAGGTTTATAACTGGTTTTTGTTCTTCTTACTCAGAGTTTCTCACAGGCTCTGATACCACTTGTGAGTCCCAAACTGAACAGATCTTTGCAGCCTGCTAAGGGTGATAGCCAACTTGTATAAATACAGATTGACTATAGAGAAACACTGACTATGAATACTTATTGTATATGCGGAATCTACACAATAGTATTAAGAAGAATAATGAATACTAAACTTTGATTTCTATTAATCTGCTAATATGATTACAGATTACTAACTATGAGATATGATTGTATGAGATGAGATATATATTGAACTGATCTCTAACTATGTCGTAAGGGTTCCTTTTATAGACCAAGGATAAACCCTAACAGGTTTACAAAACGCGTAAAAGATAATACATATCTTTTCCTACAATATCTCATACATATCTCTTAAACGGTACTAACTATTTTATACTAACGGTACTAACTATCTGAGCAGTACTTAACACTTTGTATTGTCAGTACTAACTATAACTAGCGGTACTAAGTATATCACTAACGATACTAAGTTAGGAATGTATATTTCCCAACACCAAAGTCACTCAAGATTTTTAAAATATACTGTATTTTAAAGCTTGGATCGATCTATCGATTCCGACAAATATCTAGAAGGGCAATCCATGCAAAGACCACCACTTTTTGAAAGCGATAGTTTTATTTATTGGAAAAATAGATTCGAGACATATGTTAAATCAAAAGATCTAGATCTTTGGCATGTTATTACTAACGGTGATTTTCAACCTATTATTCAAAATACAGAAACCAAACTTGTTGAAGTTGTCCCTTTTGAAAAACAAAGTGATGAACTTAAAAGAAGGCTTGCGAAAAATAATGTAGCCAAAATGGTTATTTACAATGCTTTGCCAAAAAAAGAATATGAAATAATCTTTATGTGTAATACGGCAAAAGATATTTGGAAAACCTTGTTAACCACCCATCAAGGTAATAACCAAGTCAAAGATAATAAGATCGACCTCTTGGTTCAACAATATAAACAATTTGTCATTTCCGAAGACAAATCTATAGATAGTGCTTTTGCTAGATTTAATACTAGTATTACTAGTCTTAAATCACTTGATGAAGGTTATTCTAGTAAGAACTACGTAAAGAAGTTTCTTAGGGCTTTACATCCTAAATGGAGAGAAAAGGTCACGACGATTGAAGATTCAAAAGACTTAACGTCACTATCTCTTGATGAACTCATTAGAAACCTCAAAGTCCATAAGATGATCATCAAGAAAGATTCCGAAATAGTCAAATCTAAAGGAGAAAGGAGATCTCTAGCTTTAAAGGCTAAAAAGAAATCTAGTGATGAAGAGTGTTCGACTTCCAGAAGTGAAGATGAAGAGTACGCCATGGCGGTAAGAGACTTTAAGAAGTTCTTTAAAAGAAGAGGTAAATTCGTGAGACAACTTCGGAACAACAAAAAGACGTTCCAAAGAAGCCGTGATGACAAGAATGGTAAAAGTGATAGAAAATGCTTTAGATACGGTGATCTAAATCATCTTATTGGAGAATATCCAAAGCCACCGAGAGACAAGAACCAAAAAGCATTCGTTGAAGGTTCTTAGAGAGATAGCGGTGAAGAAGATGATGATAAGGTCAAAAATGAAACGTGTCTTGTAGCTCATGCATCAAGTGAGGTATGTTCCGAATCATCTTACTTTAGTGATGAAAACTAATCAATTGATGAATTAACTTTAGACAACGAATATGATAAGTTATGAAAAATGAGTCTAAAGATAATCACTAAGAACAAAGTTACAACCACTAGAAATAGTCTAGAAAATAAGCTTAGAGAATTAAAAGATAAATTATCCACAATCGAGAAAAACAAGGGAGTTGATCTCGATTGTGCAAAGTGTCATACGCTTAAAATTGAGAATGAAAAACTAAAAGAAGAATCCACTAGATTAAATAAATTTGAAAAGAGTACACATTGCTTAAATGAAATGTTAAGTAATCAAAAACCACTCTCTGCGATAAACATTTTTAGTTTAATTCAATTAAAGCATCATCTAAGATGGACACTAAGAATAACAAAAAAAAAAAAAAACAAAAAAAAAAAATAAAATTTGTAAAAGCTCAGAAAAAGGTGTCCTCTGATGGAGGTCCCATAAATGTGGGCGGCCCCCAAAATAATTATGGGACCGCCACCAGCAACGCCTGAATCTGAGAAAAGTGTGTCTTTTCAAAAATCTATTTTGGGTCCTAGACCAAAACACATCATTGTAAACAAAGCCAAAGTTCTCGTTGCTAGTGACAATGAAGTTAAACAATTCTATAAGCCATTGTCAAAACCCAGAGTTGGATTTTCAAAGCCAAATTTTAGATCAAAAACTCCGCCTCCTAGAAGAGTCAATAATAATTATCCTCGTGCCAAAACATCGCAACCAAAAAGAAACATTGGTCGACAAAATCGACCTCATGACATTCCCGTAACTTGGAATAACTTTCCACGTCAAAGTTACATGTCATGGGAAATGTGTTCTCCATTTACTCATCCCAACCAATTGCATCAAATGCAAGGGGTGTTTAGCACTAACAACTTTAGACCCATGAGATATTAGGGACCAAATGTTTGAGTCATTGTACTGTATAAATAGATATGCCTTGGAGTCGACTTGGAACCCAACGAATAGATCAAGGATAGCGGATGCTCTAAACATCATGAATGGTAACCGAACGCTCTTACTCTACGTCACAAGGCAAACAAGAGGAAACGTCATTTTTGGTATAATCTTCGCGTAACATCATTGCACAGGTACTATTTCTATATGACGTCTCTCAAAATAGATAATGTAAAAGAACATGTGAACTTAGATTTAACTGCTGAGTAAGGACAAAATATGTGATCATAGTGTAGAGAGTACCTTTCGTTGAACAGATAATTGAAATCACTAAGGCGACGGTAAAGTCATAGGTAGAAGTAAAAGGAAGAAAGGCGCTATATTGATTGACGATTAGCGAAATTATGCAAAGGATCAAATTTGTCCATAGCAACGATTGATGAAAAATTCCACTTTGTGGCATTAGAAGATTAGGTCACACAAATACGTCTCATTCAATCGTTGGCTTCTAAGGAATTAGTTTAGAAAACCTACCTAAGCATAGGTTTGATCAACATTTTTGTGATGCTTGCAAAATGGGAAAACAAGCTCACGCTAGTCACAAAGCTAAGAATATAGTCTCAACGACTAGATGCTTAGAACTTCTTCATATGGATCTCTTTGGTCCATCCGTCGTACGGAGTTACGGAGGAAGCCGTTACACCCTAACTACTCTAGGCATACTTGGACTAAATTCCTTAAGGATAAAACCGAAGCTTTCGATCAATTTAAAATATTTAGTAGGAAAATCCAAAACCAGTTAGGTTGTTCAATAGTGTCAATAAGAACCGACCACGGTAGAGAATTTGATAATGAGGTGCAATTTGGAGAGTTTTGTAATGCCAATGGTATTACATATAACTTCTCGATTCCATGCACTCCTCAATCAAATGGCGTGATTGAAAGGAAAAATATGACACTTCAAGAAATTAGTAGGACTATGTTGAACGAGCAATCGTTACCATAAAAGTTTTGGTGTAACTCCGTAGATACTTCAACATACATTCTCAACATAATCTCATAAGAGCCCATTCAAGGAAATAAACCTTCGAACTCTTGAGAGGTAGGAAACCCTACTCTGACTATTTTAGAGCGTTTGGAAGCAAGAGCTTCATTTGAACGACAAAGTATCTACCTTACCAAGTTTGACCCAAAGCATATGAAGGATCTTTAGGTTATTCCCAAATAGTAAAGGCCGAACTCATCCTTAAAAACACACTAAGAAAATCGAAGAAATCACTCAATTACTACATCGATGAAACTCCTCCACTTCTAAGAAATCCCCTTGTGATGATGACTTAGATGGAAGAAGAAGCCATTAGGGAAACCGAAAAGAAAACCTAGAAAATGTATGTTGAGGATGAAACTTTAGAAATATAAAATGAAATAGACCAATAATACGGAATCTAGAAACCATCCCTTTACGAAAATGTTATAAGAAAACCTTAACCAAAAGAACCCTTTAGGTCCACTAGCCTAACAACCACAGTACTTCTTTTGTTTTATATCAACAATAAACCTAAAATGTGAATGAAGCGTAGGAGCATGAAAGTTGGATATTCGCCATGCAAGAAAATTAAATCAATTCGTATGCTAACGACGTCTAGGATTTAGTTTCCACAAGCTAGGAATATGATAATCATGAGGAACTAAGTGGGGTATTTATAAATAAGTCAGAACAAACGGTGTTGGTTCACGAAATAAGGCTAGGTAGATTGCTCAGGCTATAATCAACAAGAGACATCCGATTATGATGAAACTATGCTCCCGTTGCTAGAACTTGAGTCTATTAGGAAATTATAATCTTAATCTTGTGCCTTAGATTTAAAATATTCAAATGGATGTAAAAGTGCAGTTCCTGAACGGTTTTAACAAGGAGGATGTATACGACGGCACAACCTTCGGGATTCATTGATTTTAAAAAAGATAGATCATGTTTATAAATTAAAAGAAACTTTATATAGACTTATCAAAGCACCCAAGCTTGGTATGATAGATTAAAGCTTTCTATTAAACATATATAAAATAAGAATGGTAGATAACACTTCTTTTACCTAAAAAGAAAAATTCAAATCTCATCATTTGTTCAAAAATATGTCGATGACACTTATATTCAGTTTTGACTTGTCAAGATATGTGTGTATGCATTTGCCAAATCATGCATGATGATTCGAGAGAGCATTATTGGTGAACTTAACTTCTACTGATTACAAATAAAAACAAATTGCAATGGTATCTTCTTTAATCAATCTAAGTATATTAAAGAAATGCTTAAGAAATTTTGTCTAGAAGATTCTAAACCAATGAAAACCCCCATGTCCTCTGATACTAAACTCACGAAAGATGAAGAGTGTGAGTCGGTAGATAGTACCAAGTATCGAGGCATGATAGGTAATTTATTATACCTAACGGCAAGTAGGCCCGATATCATGTTTAGTGTCTGCCTTTGTGCCCGCTTCCAAGAGGCTCCCAAAACCTCTCACCTTGAAGTTGTTAAGCGTATCTTCCGATACATTAAAGGCACTACGCACTTAGGATTATGGTATCCTAAGGGGATCGGCATAGAAACCGTAGTATATGCCGACTCTGATCATGCGGGAGATTATGTGGATCGAAAGAGCACTAGCGGTATTTGTACGTTCGTGGGATGTTGTTTGACATCTTGGTTCTCGAAGAAACAAACCGCTCTTGCTATATCCACTACCGAAGCCGAATACGTAAGCGCCGGAAAGGCATGTCAACAAGCACTATGGAGGAAACAAGCTCTCATCAACTACGACGTACGACTCGACGACGTTCCCATCATGTGTGATAACAAAGGCGCGATTGACCTTAGCAAAAACCCGGTGCAACATTCTCATACCAAACACATCAAAATACGTCATCACTTTCTTCGTGATAATGTCCAGAAAGGACTAAGTTTCTTGTTGGTTTTTCTTCCTCACTCTCGAATAGGTGAACTTGGTTCGTCCCATGGATCATGGCTTCTAGAGGGACCTGTGGCTTTCGTGTACCTATAGAGGACTTGCTCTAAGAGACGGGAATGTAAATAGAAAACATCCCCTGGGAAAGCCTCACGGCCTGGTGGTCGGCCGAGCTCCACCTCCCTGTATTTCTTTTTTTTGAAGGGGCAAAAGAAATGTCTGGGTTTATGTTCCGGGCCGGGGATAACGATGTTATTTGTTGATCAAATAATCGATGAAATATTCCTTCAACAGCAGTTAGGCCTTTTTCTAATCCTACAGCCCTTCTCCCAAGAGTTTCAGAAAAGGCTACCGACTTGGCCTACTTTGACTACGCTATTCTTCTCATTTCGAAAGATCTGAATTGAAAAAGTGTCGTCCATCGACAATATTGTCGACATTCTTACGAAACCCCTTAAACGTGAATCATTTAACTATCTACGTCTTGGTTTAGGAATGATGGAACACATTCCATAAATCGTATTAGTTGATTGAACACATTCCATAAATCATATAAGTTCGATTCTTATTCTTTTGTCTCAATTCAAGTTCGTGTTCCATTCCGTGTCGTGACAACTTAAATACTTCATCCGAAGTACTTTAAGCATCTTTAATTCGTGAAATGCAAATTAAAACATCACTCTTCTTCACAAAATTTTGTCAAAATCAAGTCCAAAAACCCTCACTGAGGGTGGCCCCCATATAGGCGGCCCCTCAATATATTTGGTACCGCCAGGTGAATATGGGACCGCCACCAGAATGACACAAAACATGACACTTAACCAAAAATTTTCAAAATTGAAAAACAAACACCCCCTTATCTACTGGTGCGACGAACACAACCCAAAACATACCAAAACTTGAATCCAACCATAAAAACCTTAATTGAAGACCAAATCAACACCAATAATCATTCCTAACATCTCAAAGATCATCAATTGTAAGTCATTTCACTTAATTTCTTTCAATTTGAGTTTAGGGTTCATTATGAACACAAAAATTGAAATTGGGGATTTTTGATTTTTCTTTCAATTTTGTACAATTAGGACTACTAGAATACAATGTATAACTAATATGCTTCCCATAGACATAGGATTTGCATACATTGGTGAGTTTGTTAAAAAATTTATTTTGAACCAAAACCCCAATTTCATTTTCAATCACTCACGTTAGGAACAAAATAAAATTGTTGTTATGCATTGTCAATACAATCTAAAAACATTTTCAAACACATGCATAATGATCTCATGAATAAATTTCGAGATACATAATTCATATGTATTTTTTGACTTGTTTGGTTGAGCAAAATCAAATTAAGGAGCGTTTGGGTTAACTCTTAGGATTTCATTTTTAGGTCGTGTTAATCGTCACTCCACATTTGTTGCATATAGGCACACACTAGACACAAACTTAAAACTTTAATACAAGTATAAGCAATTAAAATATGATTTTATTTGTGTCATTTTAGGTAACGATGCATCGAGTTACCAGACTTGATCATCAAAAGACACGAAACTACATACCTCTCATATCAAATGAATTTAATCAACCCTTACTAAACACAATGGCAAACATTGAAAAATGGTATTTTCATGAGGGAAGGGTTGTGAGTCAAAATTTCGAAAATATGAGTCATATTCGTGCCAAGTTTGATTCAATCGGTTTTGATTGCTTGTTAAACATTAACGAACAAATTATACCTCGTTTTGTTCTTGAGTTCTATAGTCAACTCACTTTTACCTTATGGAATGCTTTTGACTAGATTGTTCAAGCATGTTGTGTCCATCTCTCCTGAGCTAGCATTCGATCATTACCTCTCACATGATCAAGCTATGCATCCGCTCGCTCCTTATTATGAGCGAAAGATGTGAGCGGATCGATGCAAGAAAAGACCTCATGAGTCAAATGCTAGCTCCTCCTCCACCACTAAAAAATCCTTCTTCATCTCTTCCACTAGAAGCCATAGTTGATGAAAATGATGATGAATCATTTCATTCCAATTTGTCCTCTTCACCTTCCCAAAATATCTCTTCTTCATCTAATGTTATCCTTAGAGTCATTCCAAACCCTCCTCATGAAAGTCACAACTTAAACACATATCTCTCTGAAACCATAAATATCCAAACTTAACAAAGAGAAGATCACCGAGAAGGGTTAAGGTCAATTGGACAAGCCATCAAGAACATGATGAAGGGGAAACGCAAGTAAACATGTTTATCATGTTTTTGGAGACATTTATTTATATCTATATTTATTAAGAATATTATAACCTCTTTAATCCTTCCATTAGGAGATCTTTTCAAATTACTAAGATGGTCTTTTCAAATTTTATCATTTTACTAATGCTTTGCATGATTAGCAAATTATATGATTATTATATGCGTATAATTCTCCTATTTGATAAATGATTTGTATGTTAGTTTAGAATCATATATCCTTGTTCAGATCACTTGATTTTTAAATTGAGTAGATGCCAAAATCACTGGACTTAAGTAAAATAAAACCTGGAAAATTTCACCTTTTCCAAAAAACAGCCCCTATAAATACCAGGCGGCCCCCAAACATATTTGGGACCGCCAGACATTATGGGACCTCCTATAGGAGGGAACAAATTCTTTTGAATTTGCCTCTTTTCTGTATCATTGACCTATCTATCTATAGCCTTAAGCTGGCATTTCCCAGATTGGCTAAACCATATTTGGCACATTCTTCTTCCTAAAACCATGCTTTGCCATTTTATCCAATCTTCCTCATTATTTAATCACCCAACTCCTATACTTCACCACTATCTTCATCTCCCTCAAATCTCCCTTCTTCAACATCAATGTCTTGTTCAAACCACAATTCCAACTTCTCAAGAAAACCTAGGATGTCCGTAAGACAAGTATGGAAAAGAAAGACATCCACTCCAAAATCATCATCCACTCTTTAAAAAGAATCACCTCCATTCCGTCCACATAACCATCGTTAAATCTCCTCACCGCCTTCCTACAACCCTCTAAGAGATGAAATGATTAACTCACTTCACAATATCTCAACCATTCTTGATACACACAATAATCCTTCCAATGACTAAAACCAAGCACCACCCTCACCACCACCACAACAAATCTATCCACCATCTCATGGTTAAGTTGACTTTCACTCAAGATTTTGTCATTGTTGCCGATACTCTAGAAACCAATTTCATTCCTTGAGAAATGAAACCAACTTCATTCACTTTCTTCTCACCCGTCTCATACCTCAAACCCGCAATCCTTTAAACCATGCTTCACCAACCTCACCATTTTCTTACTTTAGTTAATCATTCTTATATGATTAACCTACCCAAATAATCGAACGACCATCTTTTGATCATGGCATCTACTATAATTCAAGATTTAACTAGTTTATGCTTTATGTCTTAATTTATGTTTACCTTGTCCTATATTGATCATACCACTACGGTATTGATCTACTATGTGTTGAATGAAATTTCTTTATGGTTAAAATGCATGCATTGCTATGGTGTTATGTTATATGTGATATTTGACTTGCACTTGTACTTCTAACCTTGTTTTATAGCAAACAATTTTTTTAAGATCGATCATTTGGTGCCCCAAATGAGGGGGAGCTCACATCAAGGGGGAGTCTTGATATCGTCGATTTCTTTCTCACCTTTACAACTCGATTATCATCCTTTTTTAATTCGACAAAAAGGGGGAGAAATAAAACAAAACTCATTAATAATTTGAAATCTTTAATTTTATTTAAAATGAGTTTATATTTTATCATAATCAAAAAGGGGGAGATTGTTAATACAAATAATGTCTAAAAACGTTATTTAAAATTTTCAACCTCTCATTGTTTTGATAATAACAAAATGTAAAAACGTTTACGATAAAAATAAACGTTCACAAATTATTAAGTGTGAAATTTCATTTCTAAGATTAGTGATCACTTAAGGTATGGATAAACAAAATCATTAAGCATGATTAGTGATCAAGAAAATATTTTTCTCTTAAACCTCACTTTTAATTCTACAAAGGTATTTTCCTAAAACTACATTTACAAAATATTTTCTAATTAAAAGAAAAGTTATATTAAAACTTAAATTTTGAATTTCAAATTTTCCCCTAAAATGGAAGGTTCCATAGCAGACACAACCTTCACCACTAAAAGACAAAAACAGGGGCGAAGTCTAGGGGTAGCCCCTATATATATATGGGGCCGCCGAGACCGCCTCCAGTTACCGTTGGGATTTCCTGTTTATAAATACTGCTCCATTCTTAGCAGAAAAACATTCCTCTTTGCACGAAATTTTTTAGTTCTTTCTCTCTCTTCTTTCTCTCACTAAAAATATTGATCACTAACATTCTTAAATCTTGTTTCAAGTGATCTCATCCTATCTTCTTCATCTCATCTTTCCTCTCTATCAAGTGCAAGAGAAGAACACTCGTATTCACAAAGAAACGAAGTGTTGATTAGTGATCTCTCATCTCTTCTTCTATGTTCCAAATCTCTATTGTATTTGTCTTGTGTATTTGTGTGATTCGGATATTGTGTAGATCCGATTGTGTTGATCTTGTGAGTGTATATATCTTGTGAAATGGTAGATTGATTCTAGCTAAGATTAGGACTCGACATTTAGCTTAGTGTTGGAAAATAACGTAAGCGACGTGTAAACGGTTTTCTCCGCCTAAAGGAAGCTTGTTGACATAGTGAAATCTCGAGTAGGATACTCGAGGAGTGAAGTAGGGCGAAGAGGAGCTTCGTAGCCGAACCACTATAAAATCTTGGCGTCTTGGTTTGATTGTTCCTTTCCTTATCTCTTTACTTATTATTGCTTTTGTTATTTTGGCATAGTTTAGATAGTAATTGTTTATTCATATTGTTGGCTGATTAAACATACAACTCGAATCTAAACATTTTTGAAAGCAAAACTTTTAAAACGAAAAAGAACCTGTAAACTATTCAACCCTCCCTTCTAGTTTCCACAAGTTTGATACGACGTATGGAGTTTCTTTGGAGTAGGGACCACGTTCGTCGTCTTCCAGAATATTCTTCGAGTATATCTTCATTGATACGACGTATGATGCATTCTGAATACAGCGTATAGATGATTGTGTCTTTGTGGTTTCTTGTGAAGTTGAGGCGCAGATACGCCATGTCTTCTTGATGGATACGGCGTATTGAATGTCAGATCAGTAGGTTTCTTAATTTCTTCGTTTAAGCTCCAAAATGTGCGCCTTTGAGCTAATCTTTACCAATTGCTCCATAACTTTGGCAAATAACTAATATAACATATTAAGAACCAATTCATGCAATAATTATATCAAATGGGTAATTTACATGGAATAAATGATGCTATAAAAGTGACGTTATTTGATGTCATCAAATATTCCCCCACTTGAAACCTACTTGTCCTCAAGTAGACTTTAGAAAGTTTTGTAAAAATGTATCACAACCTAAGTTTAGGATCTTTTTCGTTAAGTATTTTTCTTGTTAGATTACTAGCATACAACCAAACACCTCACGAAATAGGAAAATTAAAACACTCAAATCACTCGACTAATCTATGTGGTGACATGTAACTAATTTGCTAAATTGCTTGGTCGTGACGAGTATTCTATCATAGGCTCGGCAAGGATACACATCTCCACCACTAAAGCTAAGGAGTAACAATTCTATAAAGGTAAATTAGGTTTGAAGGTTTTAGTGGGTTTGATCACTCTTTTAATCTCTATTGATACCAATATTCCAGAAGGGCGACAAAGACCACAAATACACACCCATTATGACGGGATAGACATATGTGACTGCTCACTCCCAACTCGAATAAGCTAAAGAATAGGATCGGTAGTCTTCAGCAAAAGTCATAAACCAGCAGGGGCGACAAACCACATATACACACCCGTAACAACAGGATAGACATACATGATTGCATTCATTCCCCCACTCGAGTAAAACTAAGGGTTAGGACGAAGAGTAATATAGGGTATGGATCTTCTAAAATTTTCTCCAATAGTAGTTAACCAAAAAGGCGGACAACACCACGCATACATGGCCGTAATGATGGAATAGACATGCGTGATCGCTTGCATCCTTATTCGAGTAAGACCAAAGGATAGGAATTTGGAAAGGGAAAATAATTGTTGTTAAAGAAAATGAAGCAAATAGATATAGTCCTAGGCACAATGTAGCTAGTTACTTTCCCAACCATCCCTTGATAAAGACACAAATTGGTAGACTAACTCACGTTTCTAACACGGAACAATCAACACTTTTGAAGACACGAATCATACTCAAAGAATATCTCGATCAATAGATCAATAAAAACAGCCTAAGTTTGTGTTCCCATAACGGTCAACTCCCAATCATCCCAATTACAACTCTAGTGGTAACTTTTGCCACCTTATACATACTTTTACATAGTTGGTTTATATTACGTACCAACTCTAATACAACAATACTCTACAAACAACTTTTTTTTTATTTTTCTGGTTTTTTAGAATTTTTTTACTAAGAACTAAAGAATAAAACTAATGTGTAGAATTTCACCATCTCATGACTACAATAAATCTAAATAATTGATATTCGATCATAATAACGATGTAGTAAAAATACACGAGCAAACTACTACTTTTACATTCCTGTTGCATTGTGCAACTTCCCGACCTAATCAGAGATAGAAAATCACCATTGCGTTGTACAAATTCCTGACCATACCGTAGGTGGAAAAGATAGACTCAAGACATAGGAAATACAATACTTTACACAAAAGTAACCAGCGATTCATTAAGGACTAATCTAATAGGGTAGGCTAAGGTGTAAAGGTGTAATAAAACATTTGGGGTTTAATCCTAAAGGAATGGCTCTACGGGTTTTTCTAGGGGTATCTTACTCTTAAAATGAGAGTAAACAAAGGGTTTATACGGGGGTTAACTAACCGGTGTAGTTAGTTAATAAAACATGTATAGGCTTTTTAGTGTAATCCTAGATATTTACCAGTTTGAAAAAGTCACTCCATCTATAAAAAATAGTGCTTATTATTATGGTCTCGAATAGGTATACCAAGCCAAGTTCTAAAATTTACTAGAGTCACTAGCACACTCATATTTTTGTGGAATTTGGGTATACATTTAGAAACGGATAAGTCTAAATCCTCACAATATCTAACAAGGGTTATGTGTGCAAGGTCATGTGGATAATAATTTCACACGATAATGCACATTTGGGATTGAAGTAGGTATTTCACGAGGAGTGTACTTATTTCGTCTTTGTTTTTCGTCAACGAAGATGACTTGTTCGGGCATATACGGTTTGTGATGAAGACTTGATGTATCTAGTTATACTCGATGTAAGGAGTTACATTGTAGTACTCACGAGTTATAGCTATCACTTTATGAGTTAAATTGTAGTAATCAGTTAGTGTCTCACGTAGTTGAGGGTTTTTCAGAGGTGTTGTATTTTTTTATACTTTTGGTGTGTTTATGGTACTTAGAGATTTGCCTCTGCACCGTTCCTTTGTCATACGGATAGTACAAGATTAAGTCACAAGTCGGGGATTTTGCTTCATTCTCGGGTTCGTTTCATCGGGTTGTCTCCATCAGTGGTCATTAGTATTAGCCTACATAATAGATAAGGGGATTTAGTTTGGGTTGATCAAGAGAGAATTGTAACGAGAATAAACGACATCTTCCTCAAATAGCAGTGGCTTATGCAATCAAGTGCTATGAGCTAAGTAAGCAGTTTCTTAGTTGGCATAAGATGTACACATGTGTACGGATGATTCCTCTGTTTGTCTATCATTCCTGGAGGGAGAAATGTATTTACATCGGTATTAAGTTGATTTTTTTATCGGTACCGTATCGACTACATTGAGGAAATCGGTACTCTCGGACTTAATTGACTTTGGTGTAGCCAATCTTATCTGCACTTTCCTGGAGAGGGAGAATGTTCACATTAAGACGCACAAAAAGTCTACTGATCGGGCTTACACAATTAGCATTTATGAGTAGTGTTAGCATCTTATCTTATATTTGAATGTGATTTCGTTTTAAGCTTAGTTTGGGGATTGTGAAAAGTCAAGGATGACGAACTCCCATTCTTAAAGCCTTGTTAAATAAATTTTATAAATTATTATCTTAATTTTTATCTTTTATTGAATAAATGGTTAAAACGGGGGTGCTTGCGAATTAAATGATTTTTGACCTTTTTAATGGACCTTTTCTATTCTTGTTTGATTGTGAGGGGTCATAAGTTAAAAGGGGATAAAATTATTTATTTCCGGGTTTGTTTTATTAACATTGCGTGTGGAACCAGCAATGGCTTAGTGTGGGGGAGTTTGATGTGTGCTAAAACACACATCCTTATTACCCCGCAAAACACTATTAATTGGACTAAAAATACTAAAATATGCTTAATTATATTGCAAATATGTTTGTTTGGTATTTTTATGTCTTGCAGGTAAAACGGATTGAAAACGGTACAAAAACAAGTATTTACGGGTTCGTATTCATCAAGAGTGCTTAATATTCAAGATCAAGACAAAGTCGTGAAAAGTCTCCGAGCATGCCATTGGAAAGAGCGCGAGATTACAGTCGAACGGAACCATTGTGCTCTAACTGTGGTCCCGCCCGACACCATAAATATGTTCGAGACCGACCCATTAATAATTAAACCTCTCCACCTCACACAGCCCAAGTTGATTCTTAGTCCAACACCACACTCCAAGCCCAACTTCATAAATCAAGGCCAATAACAATTTGTGAATACAAACGAGGAACTCAGCTGTATCAAACAAGGTCTTACGTGAGTGAGAAATTAAATCCCAACTTATCACGTGACCAAGCACTAACATCATATGGGCAAATTGGTTCGTGCCACGTGGTGGGAAAGATGCGTTCATCAATTTGTTTCATAGCAAATGGATCCATGGCTGAGATTCATGCGTATGAATTAAGCATTTTCAAGGGGCACGTGTAACGATTTAAACGGTGGATCAGAACTTATTCTTTCGACGATTCGAGGTATCCCACACTCGAGGCAATGATTGGTGAATTAAAGTTGTGGCGGTTAAGGTAATTTTCAAAAACACCCCCTCGCACCTAGAAAAGCTCACCCCGCTCCCCCCACAAGGAGTTAGTTAGATTTTAGGATTAATGTAGGTTTAGTTTAGCTTATTTTCACAAAATGTAATTTTAGCTTATTGTAGTTTAGAAATAGCTTATCATAGCTTAATGTACTGCTGTTCATCAGCTTATTTCGATTATTGTAACAAGGTTTGTTTTGGCTAATTGAAGATTTAATGTTGCTTATAAAGTGCTTATTTGCTTAATCTCTTTTCTTCGAGTGCTTATCGTCTATTTTTCTTCCTCTATCTGAGCTTATTCAGATCTAAATAAGCTGACTTATAGCTTATTTAGAATTTGTTCAGCTTATATATAGTTTGCTAGTAATTCGATTTAGCTTTGTTTGGCTTATCTGATCATTAAGTTTGCGAACAAGCTCTCCATTAGCTTATTTGTATTATCGGTGTTATTTTTTGCTTAGTGAAGATGTTAGGTTTGCTTATTGTTACTGTGATTGCTTATTGGTTATTTAGATCTCTTTTAGATTTGAGTTAAGTGCTTAATTGGGGTTGATAAATAGTTTTTGTTGCCAGTTGTTCGTTTCAGCTTATTTTGAATCGGTTTGAGCTTATCTGCTTATCAATGTTCTTATTGTTTTGGCAAAATGCTTATTTGATTTAGAACTCATATAGCTCGTTATCAAATTTACAAAGTTTTAGGAGAATAAATCAAGTTTTGTTTTGAAACATAGGATTAGTATAACTGATTTGGGCCTAGCCCAACGTGGACCTAACAACGAAAATAAGAAAGAAATGTTTAGTTGCAATTTGATTTGTTATAGAGAATTTGAATACAGTAGGCACAATTTTTTAGCTAACAGTTTGTTTGAATTGTATTTCGTGATGGTACCGGTCATCTCATGAGGCGTGGAGCTTAAGGACCTAGTAAGCTAGAAAGAATTTGACTATTTTCTTTAGCTTATTAATTCGGGTGGTTTCGTTTATTGACGCTCGTCTCACCGGTTCTACTTTCTCTTCTCTTTTCAATACTTAGTGTAGATTTGATTTAGTTTTCTTTTATAAAATGTTGGCTTATATGATTTTTGCTATGATTAGTATGTTTAGATTTACTTATTTGATCATTATGCTTAGTGACTAGTTTACTAGTATGCTTGTCGAGTAAGATATGTTTAGTGGACTAAGTGTGGAATTTTAAACAAAGTGATTAGTGATTAATAATTTGCAAAAGTTATTTAGATTAATGTTTTGCTTAGTCGAACGGGCAAAATCCGCAAGATTAAATAGGCATTAATTTAGTAATCAATTTCTCATTAAAAATTCATTTTCAATATTAAGCCAACGTTTTGAGGATTCAATTTATTAATAGGAATTAATTCATCATTAAGATCTAAAAAGTCCACACTTAAGAATCTAAACACTATTACTTGACAAGCATATCTCTTTATCATAGTTGAGTCGTTTAGCTTGCTTATTAGTTGTTATAATCTAGTATATCGATATTATTAGTTTGAAAAATCCAAAAAAATTAAAAGATAATCAAGCATTATACTATAAAACTTAAACGTGGTTTTCAATTCATATCTCACCGTGGATTACGACACCCGGAAGGTTGAATTTTACTTATCCTAAAGTAATTTTCTTATACCTAACGGATTATCACTATATTATAATTGTGTTGGTTGTTTTTCGACTAACCATTTGTGTTATGATTATGTATGCCTTTGATGTCACACCATATTTGTAATACTTCTACCCTTTAGGGTCGGGGCGTTACAGTGCTAAATCATATTCTCGATACCTAAACCACAAAAGTCGATTTTCAAAAGAGAAAATGAGCAGAAGAGGTCGAGCAACGTATTCAATTCCATAGGAGACATCGTGTAATTCCATATACATTAGTAATCGTTTAGATTTTGGTATCATTCGTTAACTCGGCTAGTTTTCCTTGGATAAATTATTACTCTTGTATTAATTATGACGTTTGAAGGCTAATACCTTCAGGTATTAGCCATTATTATGAAGATCTAAATGTTTGGGTTGTTTATCTCGATTGCTTAATTTATCGTTGATTGCTTGTTTATGTTTATCAGTTTATACTTGTTTACGTGCTTTTGTATGCGACTCATCTTTCAACTGGATCTAGTGATACGGACCAAGTAATCTAGATGCCGAGATGGCTCTCCATACAGTGATTTATACATCTAGAATTAACTTAGTTTAGATAACCAAAATATTAATAAATTGAAAGATTGTTTCTCGTTCTTAGTGATCGACACCCTACTTACCACGAAACTCCCTTCTGACCGGGTACACTGCCCGTTAAAGTGTTATTTTTAGTAAAGTAGGCAAAATATAAATTTAAAACTTGAAATATAAATTACGACCACACAACGACACATCACATCCCGAGTCAGATGAACATGAACGAAGCCTTGTTCATGTCCTTTTAATTAGGCAAAATATAACTATAAATATGTATATATATATGTATATATATCTCTACATTATATATAACATGAGGCATTTGACCATTTAATACCACATCATAATGCCATGTCACCATGGATGCCATGTCATCAATTTTTTTTTGTAAATTTAATTCATCCATTTTTTTTTTGAAAATTTTGTTTTTATTTTTTTTTATTGTAAATTTGGTTTTTAAAAAATTAGAATACTCGTCACGACCGAGCAATTAAGCAAATTAGTTACATGTTACCACATAGATTAGTTGAGTGATTTGAGTGTTTTCATCTATCCTATTTCGTGAGGTGTTTGGTTGTGTACTTGTAATAGATCAAATAAATACTTAACGGAAAAATCCTTAGGGATACATTTTCATAAACTTCTAAAGGCTACTTGAGGACAAGTAGGATTCAAGTGGGGGGATTTATGATGACATAAAATAACGTTACTTTTATAGTATCATTTATCCCATGTAAATAACTTATTTTGTATAATTATTGCAAAGAATTGTTACTTAATCATTTGTATTTGAGAATTGCAGTAATTATGGAGTACTTGGTGAAGATTAGCAAAATGGCACGCATGCTGGAGCTTAAACAAAGACATTTGAAGATTATTGTTCTGACATCCTATACGTCGTATCCATCAAGGAAGATATGACGTATCTGTGCCTGCACTTCACTAAAGACCACAAAGGAACAAGGATCAATACGCCGTATCCAGAGAAGTCTATACGTCATATTCAAGATATAGTAATAAAATATTCTAGAAGATATCGAACGTGGTCCCTACTCCAAGAAACCCCCGATACGCCGTATTGACCTCAGTCAATACGCCGTATCAATCAAAATCCAGACCTTATAAATAGAAAACCTAAAAACGGGTTTTTAGTGTGCTAAATCATATTATCGATACCTTAACCATAAAATTCAATTTTCAGAAGAGAAGAAGAGTAGAAGAGGTCGAGCAAAGTAATTAATTCCATAGAAAACAACATGTAATCTCCTATACTCTTGTAATCGTTCAGTTTTTGGTATCATTCGTTAACTCGGTTAGTTTACCTTGGCTAAATTATTACTCTTGTATTGATTATGATGTTTATAGGCTAATACCTTCGGGTATTAGCCATTATTATGAAGATCTGAATGTTTGGTTTTGTTTATCTCGATTGCTTAATTTATCGTTGATTGCTTGTTTATGTTTATCAGTTTATACTTGTTTACGTGCTTTTGTATGCGACCTATCATTCAACTGGATCTAGTGATACGGACCAAGTAATCTAGATGCCGGGATGGCTCTCCATATAGTGATTTATACATCTAGACCAATAGGATCATGAATAATAACCTATCTTTGCCATTAGATTTCGAGCTTAGTTGGACCGGCAGGTGACCCTTGGGATCAACGAGTACGTTCTCAATTAATTGGTAAAGACTTAGTTAGTGGACTACTAGTGTATGAATTGCCTTTAAGCAGTAAGTGGGTAAAGTCTCTATGAGCTAGGGTTTAACAAGATCACCATTGCTTTAATCCCTAAGATAGATTATAATCAGCAAATAAGGATGCTTTATGCGGATACATTTAATTGTGATAGAATTCTTCGTATCTAGGTCTTAGGAAGAAGTAACGCCTAAGTCTTAAGAATGATATGTCGCCTCGAGATAAGTAATCATTGCACCAAATAAATAAACCAACGTTATAATTGGATTAATAATGGTTAATACAGTTTTCTTATATTTAGCTAGACCGCTCTTTTATCTTTTGTTAATTTACTTACGTGTGTTATTGTCTCTTAAGTTGATTTAAGTCACCATAAAACCCGTGCCAGTCTCTCAGGCTGAAAACCCCCTTATCTGTTAGATTTAGGATTAGCATAGGTTTAACGTAGAATAGAATTAACCTAGTTTAGATAACCAAGATATTAATCAATTGAAAGATTGTTTCTCGCTCTTAGTGATCGACACCCTACTTAGCACGAAACTCCCATCTGACCGGGTACACTGCCCGTTAAAGTGTTGTTTTTGGTAAAGTCGTCAAAATATAAATTTAAAACTTGAAACATAAATTAAAACCACACAACGACACATCAGTAAGCGACGTGTACGGTTTTCTCCGCCTAAATGGAGCTTGTTGACATAGTGAAGAAAACTCTCAAGTTGGGTACTTGGGGAGTAGAGTAGGGCGAAGAAGAGCTTCGTAACAGAATCACTATAAATCATTGTGTCATCGGTTTGATCTTTCCTACTTTATATTCCGCATTTGCTTATTCATTTATTACGTAGCTATCATATACACTTGTGTATATCTCTTGATTTCACATAAGTAGACAATCTAAGTATTAATTTTTAAAACGGTGAAACTATTCAATCCCTCCCCCCCCCCCTCCTTCTAGTTTCCACAGTTGATAATGAGAAAAGAGTGACGAAATGAAATGAAAGTGAAGAGGATATGAGAATGTGAAAATATTCTCATAGATGGGCAAAACGAAAATTATCCATGGTGGATACGTTTATCTACGATAAATATATTTAAGTATAAAAGGTAAACCCACAAACCCTAAGTGTTGTGGATATTCGACCGAACCCTATGAGGGGGGGGGGGGTGACTACATGTCAAACTTGTATACTAATAGATAATTACTTAAGGACTTCTAATACAATTAGGATTGTCTTTGGTTTACTATAAATAGCAGGATGGGGCCCTTTATGTCAAACTTTTATACTAATTTTAAATTACGTAAGGACTTCTAATGCAATTAAGATTGTCTTTGGTTTACTATAAATAGCAGGGTTCTAAAAGGCGTTAAAGCGCGACGTGTGACCTCAACGGCTCCACGTTACGAAATAGACCTAGGCGTCAGGCCAAAAAGACTTAAACCCACGAGACTTAAACCCATAACTTTTAGGTTGTTGTGTCACTCATATACCGCTGGGCCAAAAAGCCTTTGGTGCATTTTCTGAGGAGTTTCTAAAAAACCTGGTTAAAATGTTCTACACACCACGTATATGGACCGTGTAATCGCAATTTGGGCTTGGTATTTGAGAATTTTGAAAGAAATGAAGGAAATTACATGCAATGATAGTTTATTGACTTTACTCCTTATATATAACACTTTTACTAAATTCGATATGTATATAATATTATATAAATATATAAATCTATAAATATTTTGTATCGCTTTAAGTCACGTCTTATAAAACGTTTTGGCTTCACCATGACTCCTAAGACATGAGGCTTGACCATACCATCACGTCACGCCTCACCTTATTTATAACATTAATAAATACAAAGATAACCTAAACTAGAAATCACTTTATCCTTTATAACCCTAGCTGAATCCCTCCCCCTCCCCTCTCCATGATTCGGTCGAAAAAACCCGAGGGCCGAATCCCTAAGTTGCGTAATCGTCTTATCTAAGTCAATTACGTAATCGACTAGCCCTAGTTGGTCCCGTACTCTCCAACTTAAATAGGTTCCTAGCCCTAGTTCTACCTGTGCAGTACTGGTCGACACATGACACAACTCGTGTGGTGATTCTCCCCCATGAAACCCTAAAGTGTTCAAACTAAACATCCAAAAGACGGCGATTCTATACAAGTTGTGAAGGTCTAGAAGCTTACGTTACTGCAGGAACAAGTAATCTTTAAATATATGTGTTAGATTATGTCATCTCTCTTATTAGATCTTTCTATCAATGGTATGGTCTACAAAGTCTTTATATGTTTATTTTTTACTGTGCATGTTTTATAAACCATGCGAATGACCACCAATACCCTACAATACTATCTGCCTAAACCTCTTACCTATACGGGTTCTTAGTTTTTTTAATCAGTATACAGAAAGAAAAAATACGTGGTTCTATGATCATCCCAATTCATGATTGGGCGCGAGCAATCTAATTTTGCAATCTTTCTTTGACGTCTCTTACTGACTTTCATCTTTTGTAAAGAAAAAAAACACGCTCCATGGTGTTATTGTCAAGGGTAATTGCATATATACCCACTAAAACTTGCATATTTGCATATATACCCAAAATATGTTTAACTTGGATTGTACATCATGCATTGAAAACTTGTGTTTTTGGTATATAAAGTTTTAGTGGGTATATCTGCAATTCCCCTATTGTCAATACCACCATCTCTACTCGTCAGCCAAACACGACCAAACCGCTTGTTTTGTGGCTTCTAGTTAATATTTACTTCTACTTACGCAAGGTCTTTAGGTTTAAATAATCCATTAGTCTATTTAGTTTTCTTGAAATCTATGTCAACAAACCACAAAATACACAAAATGAAGTTTCACGACCCAATTCATCTATATTTTGCATCAAGGAGAAACTCCCATCACCGTTAGCTCATTAGTTTATTACACCAAGATAACATCCTTTTTCTACGTCTCGATTATCTATCCGAAATGTTATGTAAACAACTTAAATAACCCTAGAAAAAGTCTGACGATGACGAGCTTGACTTGATTTATACTTGAGCTCCTGAAAACTGAAGCAACTAAAACGATGGCACCTGCTTGTATTTCTAAACCCGTGCAATTTTGGGTTCCTAGGAGTGTATGTTATATGTATGAAGAAGTTATTGTGAAGGCCGAGAGACTAGGCTTTTCAATGCTGGCATCAACCTCTCCAGCAGCTCCCTTTTGCTTAAAGTTCTGTCAGAGTTGCAATCTTCTTCCTATCGTGTCAAAAAAACAACATATAACTAGGAATCGTTAAGAAACTAATATTGTACAGCTTAAGAGCATAGATGGCCAAAAACGTGTAACCAAACAATTTGTATCCATATTAATCCCATAAATGATTAGTGTGTCAACTATTATTTACAACACATCGGAGAATGACTTACATCGCCCGATGCTGCTGATATTAGAGTCAAAAGTGTCACTGTTGCCGCATGGTACTCTTCTAGGGTTTTGTATGCTGAATCATCTAGTTTATCCTGAGTTATCAACAAAACCATGGGTTAGCAAACTTGTTTACAAAGAAACCATAAATAGACAAATCCCAAATCCACTCATCATCGTCACAACATTGAAGGGTTTTAGAAAAAAAAACTAGTACTTTTATTTCTACGAACATGCAGCTTGTAGCATAACCTATAGAGTGTCATTAGATAAATTAATGTTGCGTGATCAAATTTATACAGCGTCGCTTTTGATAGTTTGGCCAAACTGTCACTAATGAAATCAAATGGTTATCATGAGATGGAAAGACACGAAAGGTTTACATCGTGGTATGAGGATTAATCATCTGAATTTTGATTAGGAGTAACCAATAGATTATTTATTCCAACCGAGTTAAATCCATTTTGTGTGTGACTTGTATCCTTACACACACACACACACACACAGAGGACCAGCTTTATACCTTCAATTTTGTGATTGCAACTGAAATGGTTCTCCCGGGTGCTTGAAGAGCTCTTGCGTAAAACTATAGTCAAACAACAAAGTCAACAAATGAAGGGAGCTTATGAGCATAATAAGAATAAGATAAGTAAATTGTAATTTCCTATTGTCAATGTAGCTCAAATTGCTAAAGAAGCATTAAGGTAACTAACCTGTACATAAAGTAGAGAAACAACTTTAGGCAGAATGGTGACTGGATCAGTTTCTGCAGAAACTTGAGTGGACAAATCCTGATAATAGTTTCAAACGTGTGTCATGTAACATTTATCATAGGCAAACATGACAAAGAAGCATTCAAAATGATGTTTCAGCAGTTAACAGCTCTAAGGAAGAGACACCTTGCGATACGAATGGAGCAAAGTTCTTTCCAATTTCTTGTCCAGCTTTTTCACAGTTAACCCGCTACAGATTTAGATATATGATGATAAATATTAAATTGGACAGTTTGGTCATTCATTAAAAAGAATTAACAGAACACTAATAGGAACGAAAACTGGAGCAACTTTCATACCACTCTTCTGCAAATGCTCTAAGTGCTATCATATATGCTTCGACACGCTGTCACAAAAACAATGGAGAAAACATCAAGTTCTACTATTAGGTTAGAATTTTGTACATGCCATATAAAGGTAGTGATTAAAGAAGTTCACAGAAACATGGAAGGATGTTAGAAGTCGTTTAAAGTGGAGTAGAACTAGTGAAGTTAATTAATCTCACGGTTCAATTTCAGCTAAACTTTAATCAGGTGGAGTGGCAAAGAACAAATTAGTACTTAATTTAAAACTCTCAGTGTTTGCGGATATCCCCTTCTGCATAAGGTTTATTAATAACGGGAACAGGGAAGGCACTAGAGTCTTAGCTTCACAGGTGACAAACAGAACTTGAGTTGAATACATTATTCAAGTTCATTAGACCGGTAAAAAAATCCTTAATCTATCATTGTTTTATTGATGTTTTGCAACGATGCCAATATGTTTTTCTCTACATAGTCCAACGTAGTTAAAGGCGAAAGCGACCTTAAGTCGACGTGCCTTGCCTAGGGACTTGGTCGAGATGCGACAAAAGCCAAGGGCCCGAGGGAACTTTTGCATATAGTGCACATGATAGTGTCTAACATATAAACAATGATCATGAAAGCTTAAATAACAAGCATGCATACCTTTAAAGCTTCAATTTTTTTAGTTAAATAGCTAAATATACAAGATTAAGACGTTTAAACAAATTCTAGAAGATTTCTTGTAGCAGTAAGAGCATTTACACAATGATGTATGGCGCTGATAGGGCGTCATAGATGAGAGGGCTTCTATACATTTCTTTTTGAACAGCAAATAACTTTTTTTAAATAAAATAACTAGCAAGAAGCTAGATATTACAAAACGCCTAGAAAACATAATTGATAACACCAATCTACAGAAAGAACCATTCTCACTAAACAACGAAGATAAAACAACAAGCACCTCCAACAACAGCACACTAACTCCATCCTAATCGACACCAAGACAACTCCCTTAACAACATCACCTCATAAGCGCCCTTAAGATCACCTAATAACAGACTCTGAATCATAATCAGTCACTGAGTCATAATCAGATTCATCAAAATACTCTTTATCCTCCATAAATTTATTGATTGCAACCCGACGATACTACTTTGAATATTCACGGTAAGGATTATATTTCAAGTCCTTTTCTGTGATTGCATTTGAGAGAACGTAATTTTAAACTTTTTTCCGCATACTTGAGTTGAATAAGCGAATCCTTACAGTGAGTGACAGGCTCTCCGTTCTCTTCTATTTTAGACCCACAGTTAGAACTTTCATGTTGAGACTTGCTGAAATTAAACCTTTGAGACCACTTTTTGACTAAATGGCTAACAGCCTAACATAATTTATATTCAAAGTGGACCTAAAACCCCAATCTTACATCAAAGACTATCTAACATGAGGTACACTTTTGTGTCTCAAATACAAGTAAAAGTTTAACCAGTGTGACACCGGACCACATCATGCCTCGCAGCAAGAGTGTTACGCAGACAAAGGCGAGGGCCCCACCGAAAAGGTGACGGCCTTGTCAATATAGGCGAGGGCCCGAGTGAAGTGGCCTGGCCTGAGTATGATAAGGCGAGATGGCTGCTAGGGTCTGGCCTGAGGGACTAGTCGACCCAAGCGAGGGCATTTGACTACCTTGACATAGTCAGGGATAAAATACAATATCTTTGATTAAGTAATATGTAGGTTACACATTGTCATAAGTATAAGAATATCTACACATTGCTTTATCGGGATGTGTAGAACAAATTCCACTATTTACAAGTAATGAACAGAGTTTTTCCTGATAGAGACTGACCTTCCCTTTCTAAAGCATCACAACTGCATTAGCTTTTTAAAGATAGAGGCCCTTCGATTTCTTTGCCTATTACAATACACCAAACATATCTATAAACAGATTGACAATAACATATATAGACACAATAGCTGAGAGATACAACAATATAACATATATCATACCATAGCAATTCGATCCCCAGAGTAAAGTGAAACAGTTCTGCGTCGTTGACGTCTTGAACATCAATACCATTTTTCAACCATAATAAGTAAAATAACATTCCTGATGAGAGACCATAATCATGCCAGTCTTTTTAGGTTGAACAGAAGGCCTATGAGTAATTAAAGTAAGATGCAAAGGCACGTATATGTTACCTATATTTGATAATGAGCATGTCTACCATAGAGCAGCTGTAGTTTTTTAGTAAATGCGGTGCAATAGAGTCTGTACGCAATCAAAGTACGCAATTGTTAGTCCGTAAGAGACACACACATTATCAGTAGAAAATAAGTGTTATGGTTACCGAGGTTGATGGGTTGTCGTCAAACAAATCTAAACCTTTCTCATATAACTGCATATTCAGTGAAGACTGCAAGCAAGAGGTTTGAGTCATCAGAAGAGAGTAGTATATTGCCTAAAAAGACCTCATGAGTTATGACACAGAAACACAGATTGATTTTAATCCCTTGTACCTCTGCTTACCTCATCAAGTTTCTTCTGCAAATTATCAAGAACACGTTTGATTTTTTGTGTATTATCCGTAAATGCAGCCTTTCTTCTCTCATTCCATGCATTGAGGAGCATGGGTCGTAAATGAGTGGCTAAGGGTACTATAACTGTCTCTGGATCAACACCTACAATATTACACACACTAGTGAATAAAACGTGACATAAGGAAGCTAAATAAGAGTACAGACCGACACTGAACTCACCTTGATCTTCAAAGTCTGGAACAAGCTCAGTTATCTTTTGACATAATTCTTCTTCTGTAAACATACCACTGCTTTCTTCTTTTATCTTATTCGATTTTGGGTCAGACCTGGTTGATGGTGATGTAACCTTGCCTTTTCTCTGGTTCTTCTTTGATTTAGCAGGAACAGGTTCCGGATTATCAGAATTATTATCAGCTGCACTTGCCTTCGAATTTGTGTTGGTCTTCCCTTTCTTTTTCTTTGATCCTCTATCTGTTGCTGGTTTGTTAGACCCACTTTCACTAATCGCGTCATTGAAGTCAGCTGGAGTGCCACTTGTTTCTTGTCCTGATTTAGCAACTTTGGTGGCATGCCAGTCATCAGTAAGGCCAGTGCTCAATGGCCCAGATAAACTAATGGTATCCAAATCTTTCTCCATACGTACATACAGATCCTGCAAAAGCAATTTACAAAGTATTTTAACCAGAAGAGTCAAATATGAAGACTGAGATGCAGGCGTATAAAAACTGAGAACCCCAAGAAATTAAGTTTATGCTCCAGCTATTTGTTTCATCTACTGACAGCAACTGGCAATTTAATATGTTTATATGCTACGGGAAATAGACATGCTGCATCCAATAAATTTTGAGCCACCGACTATAAATCTGTAGGACAATTGTTCTTCGTGTAATATAGGTGACATGAGATATTTAACCAGAACTGCCAATAAAATTAAATGCAATTATGGGGACAGTTGTACCTTGACAAAGGCAGTGCTGAAAACATATGAATCCCCCAAAATGAGTGCTTTATTATCCTGAAAAGGCAACAGATAACTAATAATTAAGTAGAGCTCGTTAACTGCCTCGAGCTTGTGAATCAAAGTTGGAACTTTAGAAGGGAATTACTTTAAGTGCCGTCTGTACAGAGGGACAAAGAGACAGCATCTTATGTGCATCCTGGGATACAAAGGATGCTTGTAAAACTGAAAGCGAATCAATCCTGCAGTGAACAGTGAAGAACCTGGGTAAAGATATCCTTTCAACAAAAACCTATCTGTGCCTAGATGATATTCGAAAGATAAAGTTAAGTTCTAGCATTTCAAGCAAAGCAATGCAATATCCCATCAACTGAAACAATAAAATTGTGTTCCTAGGGCAAAAGCATGTATAGCAAAATATGAGAACCAAACATCAAGGTGCAGCAGTAAAATATGCAAATTTTAGTTGGCATCTTTTAGTCAGTGCCGTAACAGTGTATTAGCTTAGCCTTTGAGTGTTGCTACTTATCTGAAGAGAGAATTAAAAAAATGAAAATTTGATGTAGCAAAACTTTACCAGCTACCACGTTCAATGGCATCCTCTGCAGCAGCATCGAGCATCTCAATAGTCGAAGGGTGAACAAATAAAGTAACCAAGGGAATACCTTCAGGATACCTGGACTAAATTCACACATGACCACAACCTAAATTAGATAAATATTACAAGAAGCTTTCATATAATCCTACAAAACTAAAATACATGAAGTTATTCCTCTCAATAGATATTTCCAGCACATTTAAGTACAAGAAAGAAACTTATAATACCTGCAGAAACTGACTGGGTTGTGTGATTCCAAGTTTATGCAGAGATTCGTAGCTTACTAGAGAATTCTGCAACAAAAGCAGCATTAAGTTAATATATCTCTGAAAGCATGTAAAAGGGGTCATATCGAACAGATTACCAAATGAAATGTTTAAATATCCTTCCTTGACTGTTTTATTACTAAATCAGTAAGTACTCCTGACTGCAGGTTGTACCGGATATTTAAGGACCAGTTTAACACAAATCAAACATGCCAAAATATTATTCCGTGGACTGATATTTATTTAAATATGCTTCTATTGTAACATGCTGACTATCAATCTCATCAAATTATTTAGCATAAGAAATTTGGTTCAACTTATTTTTATCATCTTGGTAGCTGCCCTGGCTCGATCAAATCGAAGTACATCAGTATGGCAAACCTTAACAGAACGCAAACGACAGTTCATATATAGGGAGATATACAAGTGCAAAAATCAGTCTTAGAACTACAAGCCCTGCATGATAAGCGAGGACTGTGGATCACCCGCTCATCCACCAGACTACAATTTATAAATTGTCCAAGGATCATACAATAATTATATCAAACATTCAAGATTGAACAAGTCTCAAGTATATAGCATAAGATAAGAATGGCCCTTATTACTTTAATAGACAGAAAATAGGAACAACTGGATTATTAAGTATGACTTCATACCTGTGAAAATAAAGAATCCACACATTCCCTTTGAGCAATGGCAAAAACCTGCATGATGTAATAATAAATTAGATTACAAATTAATGACTAATCTAAGAAATCAAGAATCGATGATACAAGAAGATTGATTAGTCACTTACATTGGGTGTCCAATGAACTCCAGCACGAACTGATCCAAGAACTTGCCCTTCCTTCACCAATCCATTGAACATTGATTGGAAAAACGTTCCTTCAACAGCCACACCGCTTGCACCATCCATTTCTTGTAGCAACAGCTGCAAAGAGCTCCACAATGCTGACAAGTTCATAGGGACAGTGATGCCCCTAGCAGCCCCACGAACCATTGCATTAACACGTGCAACATATGATGGTGTATACAGCTGTCCACCTTCAAGTCTACCTTTTATCTACATGTTATAAACATAATATTCACTCATAATGCTTATTAGACCAGTTTAACCTATTATTTCAGGTAAAGAAAGCTCAAAGCTTTAAGATAAGATTACCCTAAATGTTTTGCTACAGCTTATAACATTTAACTAAAATCACAATAAAACCGACTACGCTGAGATGAGTTTACACAGCACAATGAGGTATCTTTACAACTAAATGGGCTCTTAAATCTAATTCGGTCAGACAAACAGACTACAAGTGTGTCTGATTTTATTTTCTATCCTTATCTTATTGCCACTGAAAAACCTCCTATCCAATCAGATGTCGCTTATGGCACTTGAAAACAAGGAAACGGCCCATATTGCTATTATTTTCCACTTTCTTCTTTCAGTGTATTCTCAAACACTCTTATTAATTCTGCATTCAGATTCAGGTAATCATCTCTATATTCAGATATGTTTTTAGATTTCAGCTTTAGGTATTCAGAGAAAAAACAAAAGACCTCTTAATAAATCGGTCTTTCACACCATTTTTTATATAATTTCCTGTGTGTTATATACAACAATGACCGTACACACCAATGCAACATACAACAATCAACTACGGAGTAAAAAACAAACTATCCTGCATTACCAGAGATCCAATTCGAGGCTCCAACACATTCACGAGCAACTCTGAACCAACTTGCAACTGTGCTGCAATCTCAGCAAGAGCAATCTGACTACATTCTTGTAACCGATCGTTAATCTCCTCACAAACGTTATTCCAATACCAATCCGATATAATCTCACCATTAATCAGCATCAACAACGGATCATTAGCAACAACAACTTGAGCTTGCTTCTCCACATGATACAAATCAACACCAACACTGTCCGCAAGATCAATCAACGAAACACGTCCTAACTTCTTGATCTCTGACACAATTTCAACCCGTAATTGCTCCTATAACACACATAATTAAACAATTACACAAAATTAACACATATAAATCAAATTACACACAGTTAACAAGAATTGAATGAAATAAAGTGAATTAGAAATGAAGTTACCGGAGTAATATATTCTTTTCCAGAAACAGTATGAAGAAGATCAAAGTTAATAATATTCAGCTGTTGAAGCTTTTGAACTAACTCAACGACGTTACGTTCTGATAAACGGATACTTGATTTAGCTTCTTGAGCTGATTCGAATTGACGCTGTAGTTCTAGTAATTCTTCATCCATTTTATTTTATTATTTTATTAATTGGGAGAGAAGAGGGTTTAGAGGAGGAACAACAGAGAGGGAGATGATCGGTTATGGAGGTGGATTTTGGGGCAAGTCACAAGTCCCGTCTTTTCTTTTGGTTTTAGAGCAAATTACATGAATAGTCTGTGTGGTTTACTCTTTACACACACTAACATCTTTAGTTTTTGAATTTAGATAATACTCAGTAAATTTTAAACTGTAGTAGTACATTTTGTCTTGTTTTAAAAGAAAATACATTAGGCGTCCTTATAGTTGTCGATTATTGCATTTTCCATCCTTAAGTGTAACCCGCGTTAATTAAATTCCGTTTAAAGTTACACGTTTGACCTTTTGGCCAACGACACTAACGATTGTTTATAATTTAACATTCTACACCAACTTCCACACCACCATCCTCTCCATCAGCAAACTAAACATTTTATATGTTTAGTAAAATAAAAATCCATCATCCTTTTGCTAGCAATTCTATGGCTATAGACCACTTAGGATTGTAGTATGTTTAGGCTTTTTAACTTTATGCCATGCATAATCATACTTTGTGTATGATTTTTATCTTTTAATGAATATTTTTAATTTTATGTTTTAGTAGTGGTAATTATTACTTTATGGTGTGGATATTGTTAAATATTATAAAAAGACTCGGTCACCCCGTGTATTTTTACCGTTTATTGTTGCTCGTAGTTAAGTAGTTAATGTATAACATTCGGTAATGGGCATGGTATTAAACCCAACGTGTAAGCCCACTACCAAGGCATTAAGGCCGGTTTGTTTAGCACTATATAAGCCTCTTCCATGCCATGGAAGAGGTGGATTAGTCATTTACATAATACAAGTTCATTTTATCTCTCTAGAAAGTTCTCTCTCACTTTCTCACTCTAGAACTTGGCTAATCCACTAGTCATCCAGAGTTCCTGTTCACAAGTCGCTAGAAAATAGTCTTCAATTAACCTGTAACTCGCTAGATCCAACTCGCTACCTGCAAGAGAAGTTAACTCGCTGCCTAACTCGCTGGTCGTAACTCGCTGGAAGAGACTTGACAACTCGCTAGCAAGAAATTAAATGGACAGAGTTCCTGTTCACAAGTCGCTAGAAAATAGTCTTCAATTAACCTGTAACTCGCTAGATCCAACTCGCTACCTGCAAGAGAAGTTAACTCGCTGCCTAACTCGCTACCTGCACAAGAAGACAAGTCGCTGACACAGTACTTTCTGACACACAGTGTACTATTCTGACAACTCGCCAGTACAGTACCCTAACTCGCTGCGAAGAACTTCAAACAGTAACTTAACTCGCTAGATAGAAAATTTTGGTTTTTCACCTAAAAATCACCCTTTTGAACGTTTTTGCCTGGTTTCTTTTGCACAACTTGGTACTAGAAGGCTATAGCAACTATAAAAACATGAACTTTAACATCACAAACGTCAAGATCAAAGAAAACCAAGAACAAGACTATAAACCTTCAAAAACCAAACTTTTGATCTAAACTAACCAAGAAAACGCACACACAATCTAGCTAATCATCCCATGTGCTCTGATACCAATTGTAGGATATTGGAAATCATAATACAATTGGATGACTAGTGGATTAGTCAAGTTCTAAAGTGAGAAAGTAAGAGAGAACTTTCTAGAGAGAGAAAATGAACTTGTATTATGTAAATGACTAACCCACCTCTTCCATGGCATGGAAGAGGCTTATATAGTGCTAAACAAACCGGCCTTAATGCCTTGGTAGTGGGCTTACACGTTGGGTTTAATACCCTGCCCATTACCGAATGTTATACATTAACTACTTAACTACGAGCAACAATAAACGGTAAAATACACGGGGTGACCGAGTCTTTTTCTAATATCTAACAATCTCCCCCTAAGGGAGGTCACCCTATAAAATACTAAATTAAGCTTAGTAATCTTGATCATGTGTTCAGCTCGTAGTCTTTGATTCTTCATGCATTGATCTCTTTGTACATGATGTAGTGATCATTGAACTTAGTTCCTTTGACTTGTGTGATCTTTGAGCTTTCTTTGAGATCGTCAGCCACAATAAATCTCTTAATCATCCTTGTTGTGTTATTGCCTCCATGTAATGTTGTGATCATCGGACCGGCATGCTCACACTTTTTTGGATCATGATAGCACACATCAGAGTTGCGAAAGCTGTGTTGTAGGTCTTTCAGATATCATGATGTCTTTGATTAGGAATATTAAGTGTGAGCATGGGGTTGTGAATTGACATGTCTCTTGCCAGCAGCTGCTACCGTCGGGAATTCCTGCAAGTATATGTTAGTAATAAACAAACGAAAGTGTCTTTGTTCACTGATATGTGAGAAATCACATATCCGTTTTGTACCAAAAATAACCCTAAGAAGATGAAAAATGAACATATTATGCTTGTATATTGTGTATTTGGTCTTTTGTGATGTGTAGGTACGGATATTGCAAGAATCGCAAGAAAAAAGCCAAAATCCGGACAAAAACGAACACAAGACGAAAAGAGTACACAAGAGTCGGGAATTTATCAAGCTAGGGTCAATAAAGGTCAATAAAAGTCAACCAAAGTCAACCTTGATCAACTTATGTGAAGACAAAACCTTGAAATTACCAAATGGCCCTTTAATGTTAAAACATTTCACCAAAAGTCCCAAAACCAATTACACCGTTAGTCCTTTGTTAGTCTAAGGGACTAACGATCGTTAAAGTGTTATAAAAACACTTTCACAAAATCCTAAACCTTTAACCGAGCCCAAAAACAATACCAATGGCCTAAACCCCTTTTTAACCCAAGTCAACCCCCACTTTACCTCGGTCAAACTCAAAAACGAATAAGAAAAGAAAAAGGCAGGAATGGGCGTTGTTACTATTTACCCATCGTTCCCAAGTTACCCTGAGTCAAATTAAACTGGTAAAACCTACTCAATTACACTCAATTGACGTGGCTTCAAAGATGCTAGTACAAAGCTCCACATCATCAAGCAAAAACGTCACCAAAGGCAATGATTGGCTAAGCTCTGACACAAGGAATGCCACGCGTATTACAAAGAAACACAACCAATTTGGGATTTTACACTAAAATCAGTGCAAAAGAAGCACAAAGGCTCCAATAAGATGGGATTGCCACGCTGGCAATCCGTGTGCTCCCTTTTCATCCAACGGCTACAAATCAAAGAGCAATGATTAGTTAAGATCAAGGGCTGAGATCAAATGAAGCGTCTAAGGGCCTAGAAGCATCTACTCTTGCCTATAAATAGAGGCCTTATCTCACTCATATAAGTTATCTAGAGTAGTTTTTAGTTTAGCTTTTAGAATAGTTTTAGCTTATCAATGTATTTTTAGCTTATTGTATTTCTTTTAAATGTAACTTTCTTTTCATTAAGCTTGTAATCAGTCTTTTATAATCAATAAAATTTAGCTTTCTTATTGTTCAATTGTCTTTTCATGTTTTTACTTTTATGAAAAATGGTTTGAATAAGCTCTTTAATACTGTTCATAAGATAAAAATTGTTTATAAGCTGCTAAAAGCTCCTAATAACTTGAATACTCCATGGAATTGGATGGCTGCTTTGAGTATTCAAGTGGTAATAGTTCTTGATGGTCAGGAGTTAGGATTAGATTAGGTATTTGATAAAGCTTAAAGCTATAAGCTTAAGCTGCTTTTATAAGCTCTACTTTGAGCATTCACCTCTGTTTAGCTGAGGTGGAGGTACTCATCTTTTTTTTATTATTCTGCTGTCATTTTATATTCTAGTTAATCAATTTAGTTTTTGCTTAATCTGCTTAATATTAACTTATAATTGTTTAGTGTAGCTTATATTTGCTTAGTATAGCTGTTTGTTGCTTATTTAGTCCAATTGTTAGTTTAATTTCTTAGTTTGCAAGTCTATGTTATAAAACAGTTGAAAAGATCAAAAATATTAGCATAATTTGTTAGCTTATTGTTCCTGCTTATTTAGTTGTTAAAATATGTTCATTAGGTCTTATAGTAGCTTAATAATATCTGGTATCTGAGTTTTAAGCCTTATCTCTTAGTTTTATAAGTTGAAAATGGGTTTAAGTCATTTAAAGGGGTGTTTGGCTCAAGGCAGTATTAACCTAAGTTAATACTGTCAAGAGGCTTTTGACTCTTTAAATCAATTTTAAACTTCAAATTTGAGTTATTAAACAAGGTTTTAAGGTCTTTTGATAGGCTTAATTAGGTTTCAATAGGTTTATGTGTAGATTGTAAGGATCAGGGGTCATAAGCTCAGGTTCACATACAGTTTGTGCTTAAGTTTGTTCTAGCTGCATTTAATGTTCTATTTGCTCTTATTTTTTACCTTTTAATAGTATAAGAATTCTGCACTGAGTTTTTATGTTTTGGAAAATATAGTGTCAAATATATCAGCAAGCATAAAAAGCCTTAAGGCCAATTTCGTGCTTAAAATTCAGTTAGTTAAAGTTAGAATTAGCTTTTAATTTTTAGTGCACAAATAGATTATAGGACAAAGTAGATAGACTAGGGCTTATTACAAGTTTAAAAGCTTATTGGAATATTTGTTTTTAGTGTTGAAAATTTACGCTTTAGTCTTTCGTAAAAACTTTAAAAAACCAAAAATATAATATTCTTCCTGAACTAGTATTTTCAATAAGCATTTTCATAGCTTAAATAGATTTCAAAATACTTTTTGAAGGTTGATTTAGAAAGCTTATAGGTCAAGCTTTAAGGTGGTATAGGCCACCAAGTCATAAGGATCCTTTTGCTTGCTTATAAATAAGCTCAAACAGTCATGTTTGGACTGTTTTGTAAACAGTTTTGCACCAAAATGCTTAATTGAGATTTTTAGCTTATTGTTTATTGTTTTAGCTTAGTTCCTGCTCAAACTTGTTTGTTAGGTTAGTTATAAGGTGTTTGTAGCTTATTAGGGTCAGGCTTAAGCTTATTTTGTCTTTTCATAAAAACTAAAAACATAGTTAAACAGTTAAAAGTAGCTTTTTCATTTAGCATTTTCTTAGCTTATTTGATTTTCTAATTGCTTTTCAATTGTTGTTTTAAGTAGCTTAGAGTACAAACTTTCTAGAGGTACAAGTCTTACAGCCATAAGGTTCTATTTGTTTGCTTAAAAATAAGCTCAAAGTTGCCTGTTTGTTTGTTTTTTGAAACTGTTTTTAATACAAATTGCTTATTTGGTTTTTCAGCTTATGGCTTATATTTTTATCTTAGATTTGATTCAGTTTTGCTTATTAGGTTAGAGATAGGGTGTAGGTAGCTTATTTAGTTCTAGTGACAGCTTATTCAAGTACAAGAGTTTCTTTAGTTTAAGTAAAAAGCTCAAAATTATTTTCAATCTTTTCTGTGGTTTTTAAGCTAATTTTCTAGCTTATTGCTTAAGTTTCAAAAAAAAATTCTTTTGTAAAAATTGCTTATTTTAAGCTGCTTATTAACTTTGATTAAAAAGTTTTTGAAAAATAAAAAAAAAGAAAGTAGGGAAGTCAGGGGTGAGCAAGACTCGAACCCCTGACCTCTACCCACCTTAACCTTTTTAATGCCTCATAACACACTCACCAAACCAACGTGCCCTTGGGTCTTTTCCATTCTATTTTGTTTTCAAAATTGTTTTAACATCTTTTGGTTCATTAGTAAAATAAGCATTTCGAGTGCTAATCTGGCTTATTAAGTTTTAAGAAATTTCTAAGTTTTAAATTTTCCTGCACTCTTTACAACATTAGCAACTTTTAGGAATTTTCTTAGATTTTAAAATCATAGTTTACTATTTTTCTTGCATTTATTTAGTTTAAAACTTTAAAAAGTCATAAAAAAAAATTAAAAAAAATTCTAAAAATCAATTTTAGTCTTTTAGCATTTAGGAAAATTAGTTTGGGCCGGTTTTGTTCATTTTTGCCCAAATTAGATTTTAGTGTTCGTTTTCTTAAACCCGTTAGCATTTTTGTGCATTTTGCTTGAACTTTATGTGCCTTTATTTGCTCACTAGTAGGATTTAGTTTTCAAAATCAAAGATATTAGAACCATTAATTCAAATCATTGTCCAAATAAAAACGGAGTTTCAATTCATAATTCTTGGGGTATAAACGACCCGGTGAACACTTACCGGTTAACGTACGATATTTTGTATAGAGTTTGCTTTTAATCTTTGTCCTCAAGGATTATTAGTGAATCTCTTTATACTTTAGTATTATACGTATATATTATTGAGCAATCATTCACTTTCGTTGAATAAGGTTGCAAGAACCACGATTCCCCGTTAATCAGCATAAATACTGCCTATGATCAGGTAGAATTTCGAAGAATCTCCTTGACAGGGTTTCGCGACTGCGCTAGCCGTTCTTAAACCGGAGCGTCTCAAACACGAGCAAATGCACTGAGTAAGATAGAACCGAGGGAATTAAAAACGCCCACTATTAATGAGAAATTTCTATTGAAGGTCAGTCACGTGTCAACTCATAAAAGAGTTTTTTGTGAGACACTCGCAGGTTTTAAAACATAAAATCAAATAATATCAGAAACACATTTGTTTTGGAAAGATATACACAGTCAATATGCTCGAAAAATCATTGTGAGTGGGCACTCCTAAAAGGTTTTCCAAAAACTATTCGTCAATTCACTGCCTGGAAACAAGTTTAATTCAATAAAGAAATCCACCATCCTTTGCTTTCCAATTGTCCACAAGTTTGATCCATAATTGCTCTCACATGACCACCGTACCAGAGCTTGTTTGGATGATGGCTCTAGAAGGATTTCCATCTTCTTGTAGTACTTCCGTATCACTTCCGGATGTTTTCAGGCAAAACCACGAGGTTAATGCGTAGGACTCTTAAGATCTTACTTGTTATCACATTGTGTGATAGCAAGCATAGTTGTATTATTGCCTAATGCTATTTATGGATGAACTCATGGCTCAAGACACAATAGTGAGCACTTTTGGTTGTAGAATTGAGGCTTGGAGCAGACTGCCACCTTTTCAATATCGTCTAACTCGGAGTGAGAGAGACGATAGAAATGTATTGATCTCTGTGAGAAATGAAACAACAATCCTTTGAGGTAACATGGATTGGCAAGGTAGGGTTTTGCAGCGTATCACTGGGTCCATGATACTTGTCCTTCCATGTCACAATCACATGTGATTCTGACAGCATAATAATGCCCCTGTTCTGCCTAATGTTTAAGGAGGACTAACTTCTTTTCAACCCTTTACTTAACTTCTTTTTCATTCTTCAACCTGTGCTTACCGAGACTTCATTACTAGTCCCTTGTTGGGTATGTTCCAGCACTAGCTCCATCTCAGTCCGCACTATTCCCTTATTCTCACATTACTCCTTTTGTAATCATACCTAAGGACTTCTACACTAACTAGTGGATTGTCCCTGGGTCGATCCATCCGGCTCTAGCGGGATCATGGGAACATGTACCTAGCCTTACCATCCTTATAACTCTGATAAAGTAAGTACAGGGTTGGTCTTTTGGTACAGTTTACTTTGCTATAAAACCAGTTGAAAAATCAATCAAGGTACTTGTGATATAGATATCAAAGCCATTGTAGCTTGATTGTTTTGATTATTTAGAAACGCTCCCCCTCAATAAGTGCGTCGATAATCGAAATAGTTTGGCACATGGAGGGAGGAGTACCTGCTTGAGTCTTAATAGATCACATTTTTATCAGATTTAATATTAAAATCACATTCTCTCCCCTGATCAAAAATTTCAAACCCTTTAAGATTTAGGATCTCGATTGATTTAAATATGTTAGAAAAATTTGGGAGAAAATGTGGTCTGATTAAATACAAGCCACACTTGGAACATATTACTGCTCCCCCTCAAATTATGAGGGTCTATGTTAGTGTGAGTTATGATAATTTTAAAGGATTTTAAGTTTAACGAAAAACTCATGAAAAATTCATAGACTGACACATAACATCTAAATCCATACTACTTATAATGTACAAGATGTATGTTACAAAAAAGATGATATTGACCTTAATGTTGTAATGATGAAATCATTCTATTCTCTTGATTAGTCGGTAGTCAATATCTCTGAACCTTCCACTAAAGATGCATTCGAGATTCCTGAAGATTCTTCAGATCTTTAACCTTCTACTAAATATCTCGATGAACTGTTGATTGTTGTAGTGGAGGTGGTGGTTGTGGAAGTGTTGATGTTGTTTCAATTGTCGCTGTAAAGCTGGAAGGAACATCAGCTGATGCAGTGAGAGCTCTGAAGAAGTTTTTGTTATGCAGAGTATCCACAGAGATCTGAAGATTGGGTTCCTTTGCTTCTTTTGTAGATCCAAGACATGATTACCCTTTCCAATCGGCACCAAGGCATTAAATAGCAGAATCTGATCATTAGATCTTATGTTAGCATGAGAGGGAACATTCTCATTAGCCATGTTATCTGCATAATTCTATCAACAAAGATAGGCAGCCATGACAGATGTTTGATGCTAGATGAGAATTTTAGCCATGATTGATTGACATGCCATATTTGATTAAGGTGAGATTAAATCACAAGCAGTAGATGTAAATCTTCATCAAATTGCTACCTTGTAGCAGTTTGCCTTCTCATATATAAATATTCATATCATAATCAAACTGCTATCAGGAAATTTATCAAACCGATATTTAGCAAAAATGACAAGCAATTATCAAGAAAATTCATAGCAAACCGCTATCAGGCATTTTCAAGCAAATAACTATCAATCACATGCAATTCAATCATATTTCAACTTTCAATTCAGGATCTTAGGGACCTAATTCCAACACATAAAGTACAATCCTAAGCATAACACGAGTGCGCAATCACTTAATCGACAACAATCAAACTGCAATCAACTAGCCAAAATCAATCAACATTCGAAAATCATGCAATCAGATCATACAAACGCATGGGGATCATATTTGAACATCAAACTCAAATCATCTAATCCTAACAACCATATCCCAGCAATTCAAAGTTGGCAGATTTAGTCCCTGGGATTTCAAACTTCTTGTATTTTTGGTATTAAGTATTTAGGGTTAAATAAGATTAGCAAATGGCATAACTGGTCCTTGTAGTTAATTACAGCTAGGAAACATTTAGCAAATTGCACATAAGTCCCTAATCTTTCTAACTAATGACACATTTGGCTATTTGAGTTAGAATAAATTAACTCCCCTTTAAATTATAACCCCATTTAAATACAAAACCGTTTTCGTTTAAGTATAGGATGATTTAATACATCTGTTTGATGTCATAAAATTTGAAAAACACTCTCCCCCTCAATCGATGACCCATTTTCTATTGAAAGAGTTGTAGTCATTGATTGAGTGTTAAATTTTTATGAGAAATCCATATCTGATTGATTTTTAAACAACACTTTTACCACCGTGGTTAACACAAATAATTTTTAAAGAATCATAGAATAAAAATTATTTAGTTAGAAAGAAGACTTCTCTTCTGTATTAAGAAATAATGCACTGAAGCGTACATTAAGTCAGAGTTGCATTGATATAAAGTAATCCATGCCCAGGAGAACTTACTCACCCGTTGTTAGGAACAGCCGTCTTTTTTGCGACGAGTTTTCCTCATTTTGAAGAGCAGGTTGCAGTCAGAAATAACTACAAGCCATTAAGACATGTTTTGAAAAGCTTGAACTTCCGTTTGAGCTTCATTTAAAGACCCATGTCATTATTGAATGACATTTCTAGGTCCGTAAATGTTATCGATAAACGAAAGACATGTCTTTAAACTATTTTTGGTATTTTCTATTTTTTGATTTTTATGGTTTTTTTAGGTTTTATATTTTTGTATTTTGATTTTGTGTTTAAGTATGTACATATATACATAGGATATATAAAGACCATCATTTGCTCCTCTTCTCCTTCCTGAAGACGTTTAAGGGTTTTCGAAGACATACTCTTCATACCAAGAAGCGGGAGTAGAAATTCGAACCACTCTCTTGGTAATGCCTTGGTGAATACGTCCGCAGGCTGATAATCCGTCGTCACGAACTACAATTCAACCACGCCCTTCTCAACTTGCTCTCAAATAAAATGGTGTTGTATGTCAATGTGCTGGACCGAGAGTGCTGGACATTATTGCAGCAGAGAGCAATGGCATTGCGATTATCACAATACAGGGGAATTTTATTAAAGGCAAAGCCGTAGTCTGAAAGTTGTGACCTCATCTAAAGTATCTAAGCACAGCATCCAGACATGGCAATGTATTCAGCCTCTGTGGTTGAAATCGCAGTGCTCTTCTATTTCTTTGATGACCAACTGACTAATTT